>CM049795.1:43041280-43158780 GCA_027422405.1 Ptychobarbus kaznakovi
TGTATAATGACATGGGTATGACATGGGCCCCATAATTCAAAAGGCTTATAAATCTTACAGAATTAGTTTTTTTGAGAAAGTACGAATGCACAAAGTTTCCTGTAAGGGGTAGGTTTAGGTGTAGGATTGTTGTAGGGCGTTAGAAAATACGGGTTGTACAGTATAAAAACCATTACGCCTATGAGAGTCCCCATTAACCAACAAAAACCAACATGTGTGTGTGTGTGTGTGTGTGTGTGTGTGTGTGTGTGTGTGTGTGTGTGTGTGTGTGTGTGTGTGTGTGTGTGTGTGTGATAAAAAAACATAATATAACATATTAGAGTTATTTGTGAATATTACAAATACTTTTACAAAAAAATATTGTTAATAGTTTTAGTTAACAATAAAACATCAGTTACATCCCAAACAATATCAATATTCCTGCTGTCTTATTTAGATTTAAATTGAAATACGACAGACTTTGGCAGTTAATCATGTGCATGTAAACATGGTCTCTGACCCACACCAATCCACCCACATTAACCACTGCAAGCAAACTCATCATCCACCTTATCATCATCAAAACAGACACTGCTCTCACATAATACACGGGTTACTGAATCTTTTATCTGCCCTTATATTCCAGGATCTGTAAGTGGCCCCTTAACATGTACTAATAACGAAATGACAGACCAGGTCACATGAAAATTGAATGGCTGCTCTAAAAACAGGCTTTCAGGCGAATCAGCCGAGCCAGTGACTTTCTCGCTCTCAATGACCTGATCACTCGAGTCGAGCAGCCAGAAGACTCCGTGAAACTTACCTTTGTCCAGTTGTTCCATTTGAGTTAACTCTTGTGAATGGACAACCTCTGCACAAAGGCAGTTCTGACACGGAGGGACACATTACGGAGAACGAACTGGGGACTTGGTAACATTCACATGAGGGTCTAATTTAATCAAAAAACCCAAAGAAATACCCTTGCATTTCACTGCTAGCCATAAGTATGATCATACTTTTTTAGGATAACTAAATGTACCATACAAATTTGGCTGCAGGTCGAAGCAGATAATGCTTTGCATATGATTTTTAGGAATATTTTCACTACTGGAAACAATGCAAGGCATTCAGGCAGGAATGATAATGTTAACCGTCACTGTCAGTGACCATTTCATCTACAAATGTTCAGTTTGTGTAGAACCTGAGTCCTGGATTTGATCAAATGAATTATGATTACACTTAGCTATCTGCATTGTCATGTATAACTATTAGGCATATTTGTGACATAAGTAAATGTGGTAGACCATGGTGCAACACAATGCATTTTTTTTCTAGCCTAAACCAGTCTGCCAGCATGCCTGTAAATGAGTGTGTGACGTGTGAGAAATCTCAAGAACATGCACAGAGGTTATGATGTTTATGAAATAGTATAATGTAATAATTTCCATTTACCTGCCGCTTTTTAACTCATTAACATTAAGTGTCTTGATGAAGAGCACAATATGCTAATGAACAGACCTTGTCTAGACTAATAATATAATATGATAAAAATAAAAGTTCTCACCTGTGCATGTCAAGCCACCTTGAAAGATATACGAGCAGCACACATCGCACCAAGTGAACCTCGCGTCCTCAACAAACGTGTGTCCTTCTCCTTTCTCCTCTTTTACGCGCGGGTCTTTGGCCGAAGGTTCGAATATCGTCCTCACATCCGGGGGTTTGAAGCCCCTCTTTCTAGACCGCTGTCCACAGTTCTCTGCCGCCTTGGGCACCGCGTCGCTTTGCGCGGGGTTTGGAGAGACGCGCGGTCTCTGGGGAGACTGACCTCTCATCACATTGGCGATAGGCAGTCTAGATTTGGCTTTGGGTGAATTCTTCTCCATCGGCTCAGCTTCTTCCACCCGAGAGGTGGGTAATCGGTTGAGCTGAGGCAGGTCTAGCGGCGAGCCGAGGGCGCAGTAGCGCGGTGGTGAGTACTTCCTGTGATGCATCATGACTGCGTTACCGAGTGCGCCGGAGGAAACACCTGTAGATCCGATAAGCCTGATCGTGGCCGTTTACGATAAGACATTTCTCAGTCTTCGAGACGATTTCCCCAAGGTTTGGTTTCTCTAAGACGGAGGAATAGCGCTCAAGCAGGTAAGACAGGTGCACACAGCGCGCGTCATGTTTCACCCGAGCAGAGCTGCGCGCACTCGCGCACACATACCCACAGTCTCTGGTTAGATGCAATCAATTACTAGAAGCAGGGTTACTGTTAACAAAAACTAGAAAAAGTACGATATGATAAACTAATAATAAACTCTCTCTCTATTTTATATTTTCATATTTAATTGTGAGGTTATGTACAGTTAATGGAGATGGTGATTTGTTGATTGCTTTTAAAAAAAAACAGATAGAAATGTTATAATTTTGTTTGTATTTAATTATATATTTTTTTTTTTTTGGATGAGCACTTTATTATGCTTTTGTTGTGAACACAGTTACCAACGATGACAATAACACATTTTCCTTGACTTAATTCAGTGTGGACAGCATCACTGATAACAAATATAGATAAAAACAGAAACACATACATGAAAAAAGGAGTAATAAAAATAAGAAAACATATACATGTGTATACACACATATTTATATATAATATGTAAGAAAACTATATACATAATGTCAGAGATGAATAAGAAAGCCTCTCATGAAATAAAGGTAAAACAAATCAGACAAGCGAAGAATCCTGGCATCCCATAGGCCTACCTTAGATGACAACTTCGTACACTCGTCTATCCTATGCCATTACATCACTTAAGTTTTCATAATGGAAATCAGATTATCATGTATTCGTTTCCAATGGAGAATGGTTGGAATCATTGCTCGATTAATTAAGGCAGTGGATCGCTCCAAACGAACAATGTCTATAGAATAGGACAGCCATTGCTGTTTTGACAGGGTTTAGGAGGAAACCAAGAACTGATCATCGCTTTCTTTGCAGCTTGTTAACCCTGGGGAGAAAGTTTGTTATTGGTTTAAAGTCAGGGTTACTGAAGAGTCATCATTAAGAAGGAAAAGACAAGGTTCAGGATAATCAGCAATTCCAAAAGTTGTGATAAGATAGAAGAGACATTAAGCCAAAAATGGAAAATCAAGGGACATTCCCAATACATGAAAACAACTGCCCATTGCCCCAGTGTTACATTTTACACAAACAGGAAGAGATTCGTTTCAGGAAATTTATTCTAACTACGTAGATTTTTTATAATATTATATTTAATAAGGTGCTTTTCAAATTCGTAGATTTTTTTAATATTATATTTAATAAATCTCTCTCTCTCTCGGTATTGCTTTTCAAATTCTAAATTCTCTCTCTCTCTCTCTGTGAAATCCAATTGTGCCCATTACAAAGAAAAATATCACATGCTTAAAGAAATCCACCATTGTGCCCAAACCAAAGCAAAATTCACAGGCCGTTGCTCTGAACAGGCCCTTGCTCTACCCCCCTTCTGGCAAGTGTTTTGAGAAGCTCGTCAGAGAACACATCTGCTCTGTGCTGCCTGCTTCTTATTTGCTGACCCACTACAATTTCCACAGACGATGCTATTGCCTTCCACAGATGAACTGCTCTCTCCACCTGCTCTCTTCCACCTGGAAAAAAGAACACTATGTGAGGATGCTGTTCGATGGATTATTTAGCTCGGCATTAACACCATGTGCCTGCCACACTGGTTGCGAAGCTCAGAGTCTGGTACTGAACAGATCTCTGTGCAGCTGGATCCTGGACTTCCTGACAGGCAGAAGTCAGGTGGTCAGAATGGGCAACAACACCTCATCTCCCTGGTCCTCAACACTGGTGCCCGCAGGGCTGCGTCCTCAGCCCACTCCTGTACTCCCTGTACACACACGACTGTACAGCAACACACAGCTCCAACGTCATCGTCAAATTTGCTGATGACACAACGGTGATAGGCCTGATCACCGACAACGATGAGACGGCCTACAGAGAGGAGGTGAGTACCCTGACTAAATGGTGTCAGGAGAACCACCTCTCACTCAACATCGACAAGACCAAGGAGCTGGTGGTGGATTACAGGAGACAGAGCAGAGAACACACACCCATCACCATCGACAAGACACCTGTGGAGCGGTGAGCAGCTTTAAGTTCCTCGGCGTTCACATCACTGAGGATCTCACATGGTCTGCTCACACAGATGCAGTGCTGAAGAAGGCACATCAGCGCCTCTTCTTCCTGAGACGGCTGAGGAAGTTTGGAACGAGCCCCAGAATCCTCAGATCCTTCTACACCTGCACTGTGGAGAGCATCCTGACCGGCTGCATCACCGCCTGGTTTGGAAACAGCACCGCTGGCAACCGCAAAGCTCTGCAAAGGGTCGTGCGAACTGCCCGCCACATTGTTGGAGGTGAGCTTCCCTCCCTCCAGGACATCTACACCAGGCGGTGTACAAGGAAAGCCCGGAGGATTATCAAAGACTCCAGCCACCCGTCCCACAGACTGCTCTCTCTGCTGCCCTCAGGGAGACGTCTCCGCAGCATCCGATCCCGCACTAGCCGACTGAGGGACAGCTTTTTCCCTCAGGCTAATGAACAGTCAGAAACTCCCACAATACCCACCCTACAACACACTCCCACTTTACGATATGCCATGCACTGCACTTTAACACAGTTCAACTGGACTACACGCACACACTGCACTAACACAACCTATCTGCTATCACTGGATACCATCCAATGCACATCCAGGACATTGCGTATCCGGCTTATGTATAATCTGTTGCACCTTCGCATAACATTGTGTGTATATATGTGTACATAATGTAGAATGTGTACATACTGTGTATAACGTGTATTGATAATTGTATGTCTTAATAGTACACTGTTTGTACTGAGTATATGTATGTGTATTCTGCACATTGTCTTCTGTATAAGTCTGTAAGTATGTACTGTCTATATGTAAATTGTTTCTGCACTGTCTGGAGCACGCTCTCAAGAATTTCACTCACCAAGGCACATGTGCTGTGGTGATGTGACAATAAAAGTGATTTGATTTACTCCCTTTATATATATATACACACACACACACACACACACACACACACAATATATATGGGCCGGTGTGCAAATGATTGCAGATTTACACCAGAAGATTAATCAATGACCTTTAATTGATAGAAATATAAAAATACACTATGGCCAAATTATGCAAACGCCCTCTTCTAATTAACATGTTTGTCTATTCCAGTCATTTCTGTAGTAGTGAGACTTATCCTTACAGAAATTGCTGGAATACCTAAGCCTGTTAATTAGAATAGTGGGTCCACATACTTCTATAATACAGTAGTAGATAAGATAAAAAAAAACTAAGACAAAATGACTGAAATTCTCAGAGTTATTTTAAAGTACAAAATTCATTCAGACATTTTTTTATATTCTTTTAAATAATCCCTATCACTAACAATCATGGAAAAAGAAAATAAATATGTTAATTTCAAAACAAAAGTACAGTTTTAACAAAAGGCCAAATAACAATAACATTCTCATTAAATGCACAAGTGGAGCTAAACATGTATAATGCTGGTTTTCATAGCACATGCACCTTTGGTTTAATGTTTTGAGGCAGTAACTGTAGCACTAACAGTGAGGTCTGGTGTACATACGCTTGGCACTATGAACGGTCTATTTTTCTCTCTTGCTTGCTATGAGATGTAGTGGGGGACAAAAACAAGCTATATCCATGCTGTTTTTCAGGTTAATAAAGTGCCTGTGCCCCTGAGAAAGATTTGTAATGCGAGGACAGCATCTCTTCTGCTCACTGGACTTCCTCTTTGGATTCGTCACTAACTTCTCCCT
Organism: Ptychobarbus kaznakovi; assembly: GCA_027422405.1. NCBI lineage: Eukaryota > Metazoa > Chordata > Actinopteri > Cypriniformes > Cyprinidae > Ptychobarbus > Ptychobarbus kaznakovi. Next base: position 43,047,116 of record CM049795.1, read on the forward strand.
GTGAAGGAGGGGAAATGTTTGTATGTGTTATTAGGTCAGACGTCATTGTCGTGAATAAGTGTTTTGTCATTGAGACACTTACATTGGCCACATGCATGTTTCTGTCAATCCACGTGGAGTATTTTTCCTGTAGATACTGGGTACCTAAGCCCAGCACGAAGGTCATCGGATGGTAGTGGATGCCAACAAGCTGACTGGTGGCTTCACAGACCAGAGCCACATTGACTTTCTTGTCATTCTGCTGTGGAGGCACATCTGGAGAGACACTTCCGCAGAAAGCTTCAATCACTTTCTTGAAGAAGCCGTATGTGAGAGAGGACTGCAGCTTCTCATGTAACACCTTGTCATCCTTAATCTGCAGCAGAGGTTCAGCGACAGGACAAAATAGATGTTTACAGTATATAGCACGTTTCACTGTTTGTGACTGCAAATGTCTATTTGTTTCAGGTCGAACATGTACTAATTATATTCTTGAAAACCCACAAATTTGGTTTGAAGCATAGTTAACCATATATTTTACTATAAAAAGCCATAAAATAAATATTTAATCATTTAAGGATATTATAAGAACATATACAAATATAATTTGTGATGGGGAAAATCGCATTGAACTGCACAATAGAAGTATTTTCATTCATAACAGACTTTTGGACTTTATATTTGAATATTCATTCAGTATATTATATCATTTAATTTATCATAAATATATCATTTTCTCCATTACATATTATATCAACAGCAGCAACAAACCATTAAAAACAAGAATATTTAACAGTTACAAAGTTGATAATATTGAGCCTGGTTAACAAACACACACACACACACACACACACGCACACACACGCACGCACACACGCACACACACACACACACACACACACACACACACATACACACAATTAATGTTCAAACGTTTATACATAATGGGTGTTCGAATGTATAAATTGTATAAAATACAATGCATATTCAAATTACAAATACTAAAAAAAAAGTTAAATTGTGCAGTTCATTACTAATTTATTTACATTCTTTTCTATTTAATGTGGACTCAGACTTTTGGATTCAGCTGTTTATTCTTATATAAAAATAGCATATTAAAATAGGCACGATGGACAATATTAAAGTGCATGTAAGTATGTTTGCAGAGACACCTGGTGTTCAGGATTAACATCTCATCTTAAATGACATCACGAGCGCTCATTTGATTTCACTGACCTTTTTGTCCAGTTTGTCACCATGTTCTCGGAGGAGCACAACCAGCTTATCCACAATATCCACAATATCTGCAGAGACTACAGAAATGTGAAGTTAAGTTTGAACTCTTCTCTCAACTAAAACGTCAGAAATCAAAAGAAGACTGAGCTGAAACTCACCACCAGAGTCTGATTCTATATCAGATGGAGAGAAGTGCACAGAGTCTGATATCTCTGTCAGTTCACTGACCATGTTCTCCATCTCCTCCACGATCCCATCATCTGAACCTGACGGAAGCAAATCAGATGCTGGAATCTCCACAATAGACAATGTTTTCAAAAATACTTTAAGCAGTATAATATTTCATACTCACCCGCTAGTGTCGCTGGCTGCTGGACATTCGCTGGTTCATCCGTCTGTGGTTTAATACACTTTAAGAAGAAAGACAGTCTCTTCTTTCTTTTCGTTTTCTTTGGTTTGCTGTCAGCCGGCTGTGGTGAAGACGGGACGTCCTGCTGCAGGAGGGTGTCGGCGGGTCGTCTCTTGCGGGTGTATGCCATCAAGAGTTTAAACTCCAGACTGTCCGCCGCATACGTCTGGACATCACCGTTACTGTGCTGCTGATCCCTGCTCAGATATGCAAAATGTTTTTGAATATCAAAAAACGAATATCCCAAAAATTGTGTGTGATATATTCAGTGGGGGAAAAAATATTTGATCCCCTGCTGATTTTGTATGTTTTCCCACTGACAAAGAAATGATCAGTCTATAAGTTTAATTGTAGGTTTATTTGAACCGTGAGAGACAGAATAACAACAAACAAATCCAGAAAAATGCATTTCAAAAAAAGTTATACATTGATTTGCATTTTAATGAGTCAAATAAGTATTTGATCCCCTATCCATCAGCAACATTTCTGGCTCCCAGTGTCTCTTATACAGGTAAGGAGCGGAGATTAAGAGCACTCTCTTAAAGTGCCCTTATTATGGGTTATGAAAGGGTCATATTTTGGTTTTGGGAGTCCCCAACAACAGGTTGACATGCATGCAAGGTAAAAAACACTTTCATTTTCTTATAAGCATTTATTTTTACCTTATTTGCTCAACGACTCCCAAACCATTCGTTTAACGATTCATTTTTGCAAACCCATCCTTTGCGTGATGCTAATCTGCGGTGATTAGTCGATTTCATTTAAAGCAGTATTTGTGAGCTTTTAACGCTCCAAAAGTGGAGAAAAAAATTAGCATTTTCATTCAGACAAATGAGAAAATCCAAGTTAGCGCAACAAGTGGGCGGGCAATATGCTAATGTTTCGTGTTGACGTCAACACGAAACGGCTTGGGATTAGTTTTATAAATGACTCGTGTCAATGATTCAGAGTCGACTCTTTCTTTTGAGAGACAATAACTTTATACACGGTGCACTTTCAGATTTAAAACTTTGCAGGAAGTTTTCATTCCCTTAGAGCTGTTACACTCTGCATGAAAGGTCATTTAAAAAAATCCATAATAGGGGCACTTTAAAGGGAGTCCTCCTAATCTCAGTTTGTTACCTGTATAAAAGACAACCTGTCCACAGAATCAATCAATCAGATTCCAAACTCTCCACCATGGCCAAGACCAAAGAGCTGTCCAAGGATGTCAGGGACAAGATTGTAGACCTACACAAGGCTGGAATGGGCTACAAGACCATCGCCAAGCAGCTTGGTGAGAAGGTGACAACAGTTGGTGCGATTATTCGCAAAGAAGTCAATCTCCCTCAGTCTGGGGATCCATGCAAGATCTCACCTCGTGGAGTTTCATGAGAACGGTGAGGAATCAGCCCAGAACTACACTAACTTTTGGGGGTGTTGTTCTGCTAAGAGGACAGGACAATTGCACCGCGTCAAAGGGACGATGGACAGGGCCATGTACCGTCAGGGCATTGAAAATGGGTCGTGGAAGGGTATTCCAGCATGACAATGACCAAAAACACACGGCCAAGGCAACAAAGGAGCGTCTCAAGAAGAAGCACATTAAGGTCCTGGAGTGGCCGAGCCAGTCTCCAGACCTTCATCTCATAGAAAATCTGTGGAGGGAGCTGACGGTTCGAGTTGCCAAACGTCAGCCTTGAAACCTTAATGACTTTATTATTATAGCAAAGAGGAGTGGGACAAATCCCTCCTGAGATGTGTGCAAACCTGTGGCCAACTACAAGAAACGTCTGACCTCTGTGATTGCCAACAAGGGTTTCTGCACCAAGAACTAAGTCATGTTTTGAGAAGGGGTCAAATACTTATTTGACTCCTTAAGATGCAAATCAATTTATAACTTTTTCTGAAATGCGTTTTTTTTTTATCGGTCTCTCACTGTTCAAATAAACCTACACTTAAAATGATAGACTGATAATTTCTTCATCAGTGGGCAAACGTACAAATATCAGCAAGGGATCAAATCATTTTTTTCACACTGTATAATATACAATTTTAACTGTGCTGGATTTGTTAAGCTTAATTTATCTATATAAATGTATATTTGAATAAATCTTTGAATTCTGATATTCTGATTCAACTTTAATATTATTTTAGAAACATTATTATGTTTTGTACACTAGATTTGTAGTGCACCACTGGTGCAGCACCAGTCATGGACAACATTTTACATTGTATATGATTTCATAGCATGAACATTAAAATGTGAATATCTCTTACAAAAATGAACCATGGTTTTGCATAAGGGATACATCAATTTACATCATTGTAAAGTTTTAAATTCCTAGTCTTGTATTTATGTGTAAAACGTTTTTCATCATAACTGAGCAAACTTTTAACTTACAAGTAATTAAAATAATACATTTTGTAAATGCATCTGTAACAATAAATATTTGTAAAGTTTAATGAATTTAATTTATATACATTATGTTTTATAATATTATATATTTAAATTACTCTAAATTTTCACTTTAACATTATTTAAAAAGAATATGTCTTAACAGTTTTTAAAAACATGCATTAATGCTCTTGCAATACAAGTCTCGTGTAAGCTTATTAAACCTTGAATATTCTTTGAACTTACATTTACTTTAACAGGATAAGTCTGACTTAATTTTTTAAGGAAGTGATTTTAATCCGCACGTTTATTGAAAGTGAGAGCTTAGTTCATTAAAGGAAATGTGTCTGGGCATGTTCACCAACGCTCACAATAAACTCGACACTTTGTTTCATTTTTTCTTCAGCCTCAGACATCTCCATAAGTTTAGACACAAATCACACGCATGACTTGATGTTTTGGAAGTTATCGACCTATTTCTACATATAAACACGCCTATCGGAAGCCACGGAACTGTGTAGCAAATTCACCTGATCATCTTGAAGAAACAAAATACAACAGTCTGAGACAGCGACTATTCACATTTTCTCTTGGTTAATAAATATAATGACAGTCGACACACTTACATGACTCCGTGTTCTATGTCGGAAGTTATGTCGGTCTATTAATGTGCGCTGGGGGCGGGGCCAAACTACGTCTTCAACACACAGTGACTCAGAGACAGAGCGCTTGGGGAGCTCAATCTATGTGCGCTGGGGGCGGGCCAAACTGACGTCTCAAACACACAGTGACTCAGAGACAGAGCGCTTGGGGAGAGCTCAGTCTAGTTAAGTGCGCTGGGGGCGGGGCCAAACTGACGTCTTCATACACACGGTGACTCAGAGACAGAGCACTAGGAGAGAGCTCAGTCTAGTTAAGTGCGCTGGGGGCGGGGCCAAACTGACGTCTTCATACACAGTGACTCAGAGACAGAGCACTAGGAGAGAGCTCAGTCTAGTTAAGTGCGCTGGGGGCGGGGCCAAACTGACGTCTTCATACACACGGTGACTCAGAGTCAAATGATTCGACAGAAACTTCTTGTTGCATTGATTCATTGATTTTCATCTGAAATCAACAGCTCAACAACCGAAATGGCACAATGACATGATTTATACGAGCTGTTTCTGTTAGGAACTGTTACAAAGGTCACTATTTTTAAATACATCCTTATGCTTTTATTGTATGGAATGAGCATTATGAACTTTGTAATGCTAATCGTTTTATTTTTGTGCTCTCGTGTTTCACTTTGTAAAAACATGAGGGTTAGTAAGTCAGCAAATTACCAAACTTTAATTTTTGGGTGAAAAATCACTTTAAAACACACACTAAACAATCCCTTGACCGCGTAAATAAGAATGTAAAGAGTAAAAGAGGTGCACTTTCTTTTTTATTACTGCATTTAAAGGAGAACAGAATGTAAATGGCTATGATTCAAGAATGGAAACACTGCATGTTATTTCTCTAACTATAATTTTAGGGGGATCTATGACTGTCCAGAAAACACAGAACACTGGTGCTTTCCATCCGACGCCCTTTAATGAGAAACATTCCCAGTTTTCAGATCGTGGAACATGATATTTGTCACATCTCCCTCACATCTACTCACCCACTGACCTCATACACACCTAAAATAGATATTTAGGAATTGGAAAAAACTAAAACATTCAAGTAGTCCCATCTTTTAAAAGATTAAAAAAAATATAATACAACCACCAAACAATTTCATATTTTTCATATAACTTAAATAAAAAAAAGAAATAATGCCATTTCATTACATAATCACTGAGGGGTAAAAACATCCAGAGAGGTAACAAAATGTCCATGCACAATAATGCTTTAAAATGACACAAGATAACACAGCAGATCATTCGTGTATGTAAATGGCTCTCACAACGGCTCAGCGTGATCTGGTTTTCATGCAGACACATTGCTGGGCATTTCCCGTCATGAGTGATGAGACATATGTTAGAAATACCACACTTAACTCTCGCCGGCATTCATTTGGTTTAGTCATTCTTCGGTCAAACGCAACCAACTTGGCATTTCAGAAACCAAGTAGCTGCCATCAATGGAAAAAACACATCCGGTTCCTTTGCTTGTCTTGAAACATTAATGTAATGTAATATTAAATAGATAAATGCACAAATGTCATCCATTCATATTGCACTGAATATGGCTCAGACCTTGTCTCGTCGTTGTAAGATAATTTCACAATCACGCCACTGTAACGGCACACAAACAAAACGTGAAAAGTCTGTAGTGAGAGTTTAAAATCTCTGCGGTGATTCTGTCCAATCGTTAAAACCTCTCTGGAAGAAGATCGTCCTTTAATCAAACTCTCTTCAGATGTTGTTTTTCCTCTCTGTGTGTCTTTGGCACACAACACTGATGCATGACAGCTTCCATCTCTGGCATGTTTAACCATCTTTTATCTCTAAAACCAAATCCATCTTTGAATAAATAGTTAAAATAAATAAGAGCAATAAATAAATGCTAAAACCCCACAGCGACATCAGTGGAATAACAACAGCTAGACACGATCCCGAGGACTCTCTCAGCCCCAGGCGCTCTCGATTCACCTCTCTCTCCATCTGTCTTCTCTCACGCTCTCTCGTTCTTTCTCTGCGAGTGCGAGCGGACGCTCGGAGGAGTGCCGACAGCCACTTTCTGTGGGTAAAATCTTCCCGACTCTAATCGAGCGAGCCCGTTCATACAGCCGTCTCCAGATCCTCGTGCGCCGCCGGCTCCTCCACCGGCTGGCTCTCCATGAGAGACGCCAACTCCGAGTTCCCGGCATCCAGGGCGCAATCCTTGGGGGTTTTTCCCTGAGGAGGACAATGTGACAATGTGCCGAGTCTCACACCACGTGTCAAAACAAAGAGGAAACAAACAGATTCTCACCAGGAAGTTAGTTTTGCTGAGGGAAGCCCCGGCCTCCAGCAGACGTCTGCACACCTCCCCATGCTGCGGAGACGCTGCTTTGTGCAATGCGGTATCGCCTCTGAAAAAAAGGAAGTGAAGGCTAATTAAATGCCAGTTTAACACCATTAACCCCCAAATACACAGATCAGACCTCAGCTCCTTACGTGTCTCTGTCAGTTAAATCCAACATCAGCTTTGACCCTGAAAGAAACACAATCCTGATATCAAAAAACTGCTTGTGAGTGACAAGAGATTACACTTTGATTTAGTATAGAGTTTTGTAAAATAGTATTGATATTAGTATTAATATTCGGAATAGTATTTTATTTTTAAATATATATATATATATATAAACATGTAAAAGATAGATAGATTTGTAAATAAAAAAAATATTTTAATAATAATGTCACTTGACATTTAAAAACAAAAATATTTATACAAACAAACTAAAATATATATGTGTGCATATAATAGAAAATATATCATTATTCAAATATATATTTGATTTAATTTCTTAAGTACTTGGACATTTAGGACATTTAAAAATGACTTGGCATTTAAAAGCTTAAAATACTTGATACATTTTTTTTGGTATATAATAATTCTATGATAATTATAAAAATATATAATAACATAAAAATAAATGATTAAATGTATTTAAATGTTATTTAAAGAGTTATTTAATTTCTAAAGTATTTGGACATTAAGACATTAAAAATGCAATGTCAAAAATAAATGTTTAAAAAATAATCACATAAAAAATATATTTTATTTTATGCACCAAAACATATTTGGACATCTAAGAAATTGAAACATTTAAAAACTGAAATACTCTATACAAAAATATTTATGTATATATGCATATCATTTAAATACATAGATTTTCTTTGATTGATTTAATTGGATTTGATTTGATTTCATGTGATTTGTTTCGAAAACACCTTTTGGGGCCATAATATATTTAGAAACAGTTATTTACTCTCAACTGCTTTTGGTTTTGCTTAGACATTGGATTGTAACTCACGCACAAAAAATTCCCTTCTATCCCAGCTGAGCGTGTGACAAGCAAACTTTGAACTCTGCGTACTCAAACACGGGCGTGTGCGTGTCCCTCACTCACCGTGCTCCAGAATAAAACTCACGGTCTCCGTGTGGCCGTGCTGGGCGGCCAGGTGCAGAGCGGTGCAGCCTGTAGAGTCCCGCACCAGCAGACTGACCCCGGCAGAGCAGCAGCCCGACACCTGTGACACACGGGACAGATCATGAGTGGCAATGCATGGGTGCTTTCAATCAGAAAACAAACGAGTTGTGCAAGTGCTCGTGCTCCACACTGCTGAGTCACTTCTCCAAAACACTTCCACTTTCAAATTCATAAAACAAGAAGATCTTACCGCCTCTACATCTCCTTTAACAGCAGCTGACAGGAGAGCTGGAAAACGATTGAGATTTTGTCAAAACAATGAGTAACGGTCATACATGGGGTAACAAGTGTCCTAAGAAATGCATGTGGAAATTTCTAATGGTGATGACTTTGGTTTATTACATGACCTCTGACAGGAAACATCAACCTCTAAAGAAAACCTGCTCTACATCTAAACAGTCCAGACCTGTTTCCATTCTCTCCACCACTTCAGAGAAACATGCGTCTTTGTACTTTACCTTGTTCGTCTGAGGTTAGGGAAACCCTGTAACAAGGAAACCAGAGTAAAATAAAAGCTCAGCTTTGTTTGTTATGCAATTAGCGAAGTATAAACCTGTCAGGAGTGAACAGAAAAACAAGGTATTGATGAGTCTCACCCGGAACTGGGCTCCACCACCACGTCTGGCATTCCAGGGACCCGGACCTGGCTCACCGCTGGGGCCTCGTGGTCCAGGATGAAAACCTCATCCTGGCATATTTCGGTCACAAAGTGCAGGTGCTCCTGTTTGTACACACAAGCGCACATTATGCAGCTTCCTGATAGAATTTGAATTTTTTATAAGGCATATTGTATGGTCATAATACCTGAGCCTTGTCTATGCGGTAAAAGCGGTCGGTGGATGTAGCTGGAAACAGAAGAAAACGCCAGCGGTTAAATTATTCAGAAGCATTTACTGACATAGAGTCATACAGTACAGATGAAGTGACTCACAGTCTAGGAAGCTCCAGTTTGGTGAAAGTCTGTGTGCAGAACTGGACCGCGGCAGACCTGTGCTCTCATCCTGACACAACACAATTCAGAACCACATCTACTGTCAACACTAGTTCAGTTCCTCCACCGAGGTGCCAAACTGGAGGCAGCGTTTGAATAAAAACATACCAATGAAACATGACTACTCTAAGTGCAGTTTTCATGGAATATAAATACATTTTATTTTCAATATGAATCACCCATAAACACACAACACATAGGGTACTTTGGGGTATCATTTATTTATAAATCACTATATTTAATAAATCAACTTTTATTTTGTTGACCACAGCTGAAGACTACTTCATTTAACACTATGCTATAATTTACTCAAAATATTACATAATTACTAGATTCAAATTGTAATGTGAATACAATTTTAGTTGGTATAAGATTACCAGATTAAAGATTCTGATGTGAATATTTTCTTTTTTATTGTTATAATTACAAAATTAATATTTAAAATTCCGATGTGAAATTTCCATTTTTATATGTATTATGTTATTATTACAAATTTAATTTCTGATGTGAATATTTTACTTTGTATTATATTAATTTCAAATTGATGTGAATTTGTTCAGTTTTTATATTTATTATGTTAATATTAGAAATGGAAATATTTAATATTTTGTAATTATTGTATTAAGTAATTTATTTTATTATCATTATTTTAATATATATTTGTATTATGTTATTACAAAATGAATAGATTTAAGTTGTAAATGTGAATATTCATTCTTATTGTTTATTTGTACATGCTGTGGTTCTTAACATATACTTTGATGATGTAATAATTATTTTGACAGCACTGGAAATAATGAATTAATCTCTTCTGTGTAAATGTGACAAATTTCTTTGAATTGTAATTCCTGTCATTTCAATTGCGCATCTTGTGTGTTGAATTTGGTCCAGTGCTGCGGAGGCCTTCACCTGGTAGTGCACTCTGTGACCAGTAGATGGCGCCTGATGCAGATCCTGTCAACACCAGACACAAACGAGTGAGTGAGTGAGTGAGTGAGTGCATGAATTATTACATGATAACGGCAAAACTGTGGTTAGATTTGAGGTTAAATGTTGACCTTGAAATAATTAAACACTTCAGGATGACAAACTAAATTCAGTTATAAGTGTGTATCAATAAATATTGATTTAGTGCTCAATGAAATCAGTCTGACAGGAGCATCATGGGAAGCGCTCACCTCCTGCAGTCTGTCAATGAACAGTCGACAGGTTTCCAGATCACAGTCTCCTCTCACCACCACGATGCCAACAGGAGTCGCTGAGCAAGCACACACACACGCACACACACACACACACACACACACACACACACACACACGCACGCACACACACACACACGTGCTCGCACACACACACACACACACACACACACACACACACACACACACACACACACACACACACACACACACACACACACACACACACACACACACACACACACACACACACACACACACACACACACACACACATCATACTCACCTGTCCTACAGCAGCACTGTATAATAACATGTGAACTGAATTGTGGGAAGGTTTCTGATTGACTTACAGATGTCACGCAGACGCTCCTTGTCGAACTGCATGCTCTCGTACTCCTGCAGGATGATGCGGTTCACGCGCAGACGCAGACGGTCAGGGACGGCATGAGGGCTGACAAATGAGAACCGACGCCACATTTATGAAACATCTAATCAACAAAGGTGGAGGTGGAACAGGCATGCTCTCAGGGTTATCTTCTGCTTGCTGATAATGCTCACAGGGACTACATGACAACACTTTATGATCGTGCTGATTCATAATGAATAATCGTGAAAATAATAATTAATCTCAGACGATGAGGAGCTCATGAGGAAGAGTGAAAATGAGCTTCACATAATGCTTTTTGTGGCCATTTGGTCTGTTTAGACCAAATCTGTCATCTCTCTTCAAGTCAACATATTCAAATGAGTCATTATTTACTGTTATTTCTGTAACTCTTGATACATTGACCAATATTCATTTATTGTGTTTACTATCTGCAATATTTTATAAAGTGTTCAAAATGCTTAAATAGCTATTTGGTTTATGATTAGCATTATTTTTCCACCTATGCAGTCAATATAGTCAACAACGCTGGTATAGACAAAAAATAAATACATAAATAAATAAATAAATATGATGATAATAATAATAATTATTATTATTATTATTATACATTTTATTTAAATATTTATTTTATTGAATTTTTTTTATTAAATACAAATAATTATTAATTATTTTATAAACATATATATTTTTAATCTAAAAATATTTTTTAAATTACAAATTCAAAATATAAAAATGAAAACATATTTAAAGTATTACAGTCAAAATAAAGAATATGTTTATAATGAAATAATTAATAAAAATATTATAATTATATAAAAAGTATTATTATAAAATGTAAATAATAAGAAGAAAGCATAATTAAATATCAACAAATAACAATTAAAACAAATTATATATGTAGATAATAAAATTTTAGTGTAAATTATATATAATTATATATTTAGTGTATAAATTATAAATAAAATAATAATATTACATATTACTTTATATTATTACACCTATACTTTATTGTACACCCTAGTACCGGGTTATTGGAACATTTCAGAGATTGTCCATATTGACATTTCAGAGATTTTGGTCCTATTTGTGACTGCACATCCAATCTCTCGTTCCTATCCCAAAGGTGCTGCACATATGATGTGAATCTGGTTCCACCACATGTGCTCATTTGAATAAAGTGAAATCTGGTGACTGTGAAACCATTTGAGTAAAGTAATTTGAGCTTTGTCAAGAAACCAGCTGAGATGATTTATTGCTGGCATTATCCTCAGAAGATGGAAGTAGCATCAGAAGATACACTAGTTACATAAATCGATATTTTTAGGCACATTTCAAAGGGGGGGGGTCTCCTCTATGTCTCCTCATCCACCACCAGTCATCCGCCTGGATGATGCGACGGCAGCTATATTGCGCCAGAACGCCCACCACACACCAGCTTACTGGTGGAGAAGAGACAGTGATGAAGCCAATCAGTGTATGGGGATGATTAGGAGGCCATGATGGTCAGAGGCCAAGGGGTGAATTTGGCCAGGACACTGGGGTTACACCCCTACTCTTTTTCGAAGGACATCCTGGGATTTTTAATGATCACAGAGAGTCAGGACCTCGGTTTAACGTCTCATCCGAAGGACGGTGCTTGTTGACAGTATAGTGTCCCCATCACTATACTGGGGCATTAGGACCCACACAGACTGACAGGGTGAGCACCCCCTGCTGGTCTCACTAACACCTCTTCCAGCAGCAACCTAGTTTTCCCAGGAGGTCTCCCATCCAGGTACTGACCAGCTCAACCCTGCTTAGCTTCAGTGGGCAACCGGTCTTGAGCTGCAGGGTGATATGGCTGATGATATACGTGCTAATATAATGGGATGGACGTGGTCAGCAACAATACTCAGGTAGGCTGTGGCGTTTAAACGATGCTCAATTAGTACTAAGGGCCCAAAGTGTGCCAAGAAAATATCCCCCACACCATTACACCACCACCACCAGCCTGAACCGTTGAGACAAGGCAGGATGGATCCATGCTTTCATGTTCTTTACGCCAAATTCTGACCCTATCATCTGAATGTCGCAGCAGAAATCGAGACTCATCAGACCAGGCAAAGTTTTTACAATCTTCTATTGTCCTGGTTTGGTGAGCCTGTGTGAATTGTATCCTCCGTGTCCTGTTCTTAGCTGACAGGAGCGACACCGGTGTGGTCTTCTGCTGCTGGAGCCCATCTGCTTCAGGGTTCGACGTGTTGTGCGTTCAGAGATGGTATTCTGCATACCTTGGTTGTAACGAGTGGTTATTTGAGTTACTGTTGTCTTTCTATCATCTCTAACCAGTCTGCCCATTCTCCTCTGACCTCTGACATCAACAAGGCATTTTCGTCCACACAACTGCCGCTCACTGGATATTTTCTCTTTTTCGGACCATTCTCTGTAAACCCTAGAGATGGTTGTGTGTGAAAATCCCAGTAGATCAGCAGATTTTGAAATACTCAGACCAGCCCGTCTGGCACCAACAACCATTCCACGTTCAAAGACACTTAAATCCCCTTTCTTCCCCATTCTGATGCTCGGTTTGAACTTCAGCAAGTCATCTTCACCACATCTAGATGCCTAAATGCATTGAGTTGCTGCCATGTGATTGGCTGATTAGCAATTTGTGTTACCAAGCAATTGAACAGGTGTACCTAATAAAGCGGCCGGTGAGTGTATTACTTCTGATTCTCAATACAAACCCTTTATTTGGCTGATTTGTTTACAATAAGACCAGAAACCTGTATTAAACCTATAAACAGGGTCGTTTTTAATTTCATGTTGACTTTAAGATGCACTTTGAGCTGAGTGTAAAACACAAAACACTCATGAGTGAGAGCCCTCGACTCACACAGATACACACATGCCTCTGTGTGAGTGTGTGTGTGTGTGTGTGTGTGTGTGTGTGTGCTGGAGGCATGCTGAGAGATAGAGTACTTACACAGAGAAGGAGTCGGGGGGAGCAGAGAGGCGGCGCAGGTCGGCTGCGCACACTTTCTGAATGCTGCGTCAGCGCAGCCACACAGGAACACAGGCAGCACAGCCATGCCAGCCAGCACAGAGACAGAGACCGAGAGAGAGACAGAGAGATGGAGAGGGACCGAGGTGACAGACAGACGCATGAAGGGCGACCGGTAATTAAGGAGGAGGAAGAGAGATGGAGACAAAGAAAGAAACCCCACTGAGAGCGGCAGAGAGCAGAACCAGCACATGTGGATTGGTGCTGTTACTACAACATTCACCAGTCAAGCACACACAGTGTTAGACTGTTAGTTACACACTCTCGTCCAGATGCTAACATCTGTGTGTGTGTGTGTGTGTGTGTGTGTGTGTGTGTGTCTGAGGGGAAACGCTCTAAAACAACGCTCATTCTGTGAGATCAGCTGCAAGTGATGTGCATTATGTGTGTAACTTATTCAAACAGCATTAAAAATCGAATTTAAACACACCTACACCTCTTAAATTTGCATTTTATTATTGAATTAATATCTATTTAGATAATTTTTTGTGGTGGCACAAAATTAGATATGTGTGGTATGCTTCCACAGGTCAGTAAGTCTCTAAATATCAGACATTTTGACTTTGTAATGACAGGACGAGATTAGTTCAGGTTAAAAATCTATGAAATAAAAGATGAAAGAACTTGTCTAAGAAGCTGTGACATGCATCTTGCAGCGGAGGGACTCACTCGTTGAGCAGCGGCACAGACGTGCGTCTCTTGCTCTTCTGCACCATGTTGGCCTGGCTCCTCAGAGATATGCGGAGGGTGGAGGGTGCGAGGCGGCACGGCTCTCCGTCCACCTGCACCGGCAGCGTCTTGAAGGTGGTGAGGACCACCTCTCTGCACTGATGCAGCCGCTCGCCGTGACCGCCGACCTGCAGCGCCGCCTTCAGGTGAAGACGGGAAACACGTGTAAGTCATGAGCCCTATATTTCATTCTCTGTCTCACAGAAAGAGCTGAGGCACTCACCAGCGAGGCCATGGTGAAGCCGATCACCTCGATGCAGCCGTCGTCGTGCCTCTGCGGATCGAAATCTCTGTGGTCGCCCGTGTTGCCCCACGGCATGGTACCCGCACAGTACCTGCAGACACCAGGTTAACAGGAGAGTGAAGACAGACGCTTTACTGAGCTGAATGAATCCTTCAGGTGAAACTGGAATTAACGTCAAACCCACAGACAGTAAGCAAATCTGCCATTTGAGTTCTCATTACTTACTACTGATTTAATTATCAAATGATTGAACTGTTTGACATTATTTGAAAGATTCAACGCTGACTAATGTGTAATGCAAATGAGCATTATCTAAAAGCTTAGTTTTATTTGTAGTTTGCATGACCCTATCTATCACTATTATATTTCAAAGGGTTCAAATAAATAAATAAGTACAATTCTCTTTAAAAAAAAAAAAAAAATATATATAAAATGAATGTTTTTTTTTTTTAAGTTTGTTTTTATTCCGTTTGCATGACGCTGTTCATTGCCATTATATTTTAATGTTTAAATAAAGTGAAAATCAAATTCTGCTCAATTAAAAAACAACAACAATTAATAACAAAAAATTAATGTTTTTATTCAGTTTGCATGACCTTATTCATTACTATTATATTTCAAAGGATTAAAAATATAAAAAATGTAATATTGTTCACTTAAAAATAAATAAATACATAAACTAATATTTTTCATAATTCCATTTAATTAAACAATGAAATTGAATTCCATTTAACTAAATAAATAAATAAATAAAGCTATTAAATACAACGCTTCAGTGCATGCAGTTTTGATGTTCTATGTAGTTTCTGAGCAAACGCAGAATATTTTTTTTTATTATTATTCTGTCACATTTCCCTTCTTATATAGTTTAAACTTTGGTTTGATCTTTCTGAAATCATATTTGAGGAAGTGACATCACGCAAGTCAGAAGTTCATCAGCACTTCATTATAGCCACACTTATTATAACTGACCTTTTCAAGCTGCAACGTTTTAACACTTTTATGAGAAAAATATCACAGTAATCATTTGAACAGTTTTTTCTCGGCACTAAGTACACAGATAATGTGTTTGCTAAAGTCATTATTAGCTGACCTTCAACCCAAACTCATTTCCAATGTACCAGACGCGACAGAAAAACATGTTTTCAAGGAGAACGGTCATATTGTTTTATTTGTGTACTTAAAGCACAGAATATCTTTGCAATTGAAATGTATTGTCTGTGTAATGCATTTAAAGGTAAATGATCATTTTGCTATCCAAATAATCACATTTACATTTGTGAAAAATGCCATTTTAAAACTAGACACATTCACATTTAAATGAAATGTTAATATTAATTTAGTAAATGGCAAATCCAGGTTACATTATTGAATCCATTTGCATCATTTTTTAAATTAAAAAAGATAAGTATGGCACCATATTGTATATTTTATTTTTGCATTTTTGTGTAATGTAAAGTATATAAGTATTTAAAAAAATATAACATGTGTGTAAACACTATTGTAAAATGTTTTGTGTACCTAACTCATAAAATAATTATATATATACACAAAATAATGTATATAAATATTGAATGTATTTTAATTATATTTAAAAATATCTATATGTAATTAAATATTAAATATGTAAATATATATAAAATAAAATAAAAATAAATATATTTTGAATACTAATATTATATATAATATATATAAAAAAGTGTGTGTGTGTGTGTGTGTGTGTGTGTGTGTGTGTGTGTGTGTGTGTGTGTGTGTGTGTGTGTGTGTGTGTGTGTGTGTGTGTGTGTGTGTGTGTGTGTAGAGAGAGAGAGAGAGTGTGTGTGTGTGTCTGATTTATTACTGACAGAGAGATACTACCAGAATTTATGATTAATAAACAGACATAAATGGCACCTTTTCCTGAGATCGAGCTGTATTTTTGCACACACCTGGGAATATTCAAGAAGACGATGCACTGAAACTTCAGCTCCTGGATCTTGGGTGTGAGATCCGTACCGTCACACTGCCAATAAAGAAGGGAAATAATTACAGAGAAGCACATCGGTAAAGTTGGCGTGAGCGGACAGGAACAGCCGTGTCATACTCACCACCACCCTGACGTGCTTGGACAGGTCTCTGGAGCTCCGCTGGAGGAAGTCAGAGAACGCCGCCTGAGGGGACAAAACTACGAGTCACACACACACTTACTCAGTCTGTCTGTCAGACACACGGGAACTCGGCCTACCCCTGCATAGAACATCTTGTTACGGAAGCGACTGTTGAATTTCTCGGGATTGGCTTCTGTGAAGGGACACGACAAAAGATTGACTCAGACAAAGAGAAACAACGGAGACAAGAAGACAAGAATTCATTTTCAAAAGGTCAAATCATAGAAAACTAAGCACTGAAAGCAATCAATGTGCCACATATTCATATACGCTATATTAGCATATCCCCGCCCATATTTACTTTACATATCAGCATCTATTCAATATTCAGCAAATTGCCTCAAATGAATGATAATGTGAGCTGAACCAGAACTCATGACTAATTAGCCAATCATAACAATCATAAAATAGATTTTACATACAAAATAAATAGCATCCCCTTGGAAAATGAACCAAAAAAAGCTATTTAAACATATTGGCTATAATTGTAATGCATTTAAAAATAAACCACATTTAAATAATAATTGTGCTATCCTATTAAACATATTTAATCTATGCATTGATGTTCAAGTAATATAATTAGATGTAAAACAAAATGTGTAAATATAATTAAAATAATTGCAAATTTAAATAAAATCTTAATATTAATCTAATAAATGGCAATTCCAGGTTATTTTCATTGGCAGCAAACTAGATAATTTTAAGGAAAACAATTTTGAAAGTAAATTATTTTAATTTCAAAATCACTTTGTTTGATTCTAATGCTGGAAAATGGTCAATAAAAACTAAAATACCAAGACAATAAAAAAATATATATACAGTATATATAGGACTTTAAGATATGTTTAAAACATAAAGGGTGAATCCATTTCTCTGTCTTACCGCTTCCCCTTCGTTTACCCCTAGCCCTTGTCCCTCGAAACCGAGTGGTAAGCGCTAGGGGTGAAAACATACCCCTATGAAATGAGACACACTTGGTTACGGTTACGTCATCATACATCGTCGCTAGCTGGCTGCTACGTCACCAGAGGAGACACGTGTTTCACAAACTTCCGTCAAAAGTGTGTGTTTGTCATTGCGTGGGTTTAAGTGATGTTTTCTCTTCAGAGAAATGCGGGACTGTTGTGCAAATCAGCAATGTAACGTTGCTGGAAAAAAGTGATTTTTAAAAGGTTTCAATAAAAATGGTTGCAAATATATATGTAAAAACTGTGTAGAGCACAAAACAAACTGTCGTAATTTTAAAATCAATTATTTAATGAAAATACTTAATTTATATATATGGCCGCACACCCCTTGGTTTAGTATCGCGAAAATGCTTGGTTTTAAGGCTATCTACCCCTTCCCCTTACTTACCCCTTAAGATATGTGAACGTGCAAAACTAAGAGGGTAACAGAGAATTGGGATCACCCTAAGACTTAAGAAAATATAGAGACATTAAGACTAAAATATTGAGACATGTTTTTAAAACATCAAGACAATTAAAAACTATATCAGTATGTGTCTTATTGAAATGTAAATGCATGTTTTTTTATTTTGAAGAAGATTTTGGTTTAAAATATTAAGACATAAAAGTTTAACAATAATATTAAGATGAATTTGTATGTTTTTTTGAATTAAAGTAGTGCATTAAAACTAAAATATTAAGACATGTTTTTAAATATTTATATGTGTCTTTTAACAATATTACAATATTTAAAAACATATTAAGACATACTTTTATATAATATTAATATGTATTTTTTTATATATTTATTAAAATATTAAAGCATTAATAATGTTTTTAATATTTATGTATCTTATAAAAATATGAAGTTGTTATATATTAAAGACATTCATTAAAATATTAAAATCTGAAGGTATTAAGACTAAAATGTTAACACTTTTTATTTAGATGTGGATGTATCTATTTTTATATTTAGATCTAAAGTACTTACACGTTTTGTTTTAATATTTGGAGAATATCAAAACTATTAAAAGACTCGAGAATGTGTTCAGGGCAGTTAAACCTTCACTGACAGGTAATGCAATGCCTCGTATATGTATGTAAACCACACAGACCTCTGGACTCGTGGAACTCCAGGGTGACGTGAGCATCGAAGCCGAGGCTGAAGTAGTTATTGAACACGTTTAGAGGAAGCTGAGAACAGACACACAAACACATCAGCAGCAGTGTATAAACGTAACCCAATCTCTGTGTGTCAGCATGAACACAGCGCTCACCTTCTGCGTTCCCTCCTCCGGCTGAACGGCCGATCGCTCCACCTGCAGATTCCAGCGGTCCAGCTGCACCACCGTCCCGTCCTCCACGTGACACAAGACCTTGGACACCGGCTCGTCCGTGTACCCCTGAAACATCACAGCCACTGTATGTCAGAGCTGCTCACTCCTGCCATAGACACTGTACTAGAGCATCCAATCAAACGATCAGAGCAGACAGTGAGGATCATCACCCGCTCCACTGCTAATAATAGACTTTAGATCGAGGCATGGGGAACACCTGAGAGACTCCAGAGTCCAAGGACTGTGTTTCTCCAGACACACAGTCAGAGTATAAAGGAAAATAATGAGCGGCATTTACCAGTGACAATCACTTAACCAATCACAGCAGCCCATCATAATACTACAGCAAACCTTACATATTCAGATTCAGCTTTAATGTGCATTTGAATTTTACTGCTGCTTCAAGTATAACTTGTTGGAGCAAAATCAGCCTGTTTAATTCTAAGGGTGGAAAATTGTTAATAAAACATTAAATATTATTATTATTTTTTAATATTTAAATCCATTTTTAAAAGATATTAAGACTTTTTTAATATTGAGACTTAAAAAAATATTAAGACAAAATATTTAGACAAATCTGAAGTCATATTTAAAAAAGGCTATTGTTGTAGATATTAAGACTTTTTTTTTGAAAAATATTTTAGACATAAAAAACATACCAAGTTGAATATTTAGGCATATATTTTATTAAACTTTAGACACTTAGAAAATAACTATATTAAAAAAAAATATTTAGACAATTATTTTATATAATGAGACATTTTTAAACATATTTAGACATATCTTAGAAAAAAATAAGACAGATTTTTTTTTTTTAAAAAGCATAAAGACATTTTCATAGATATTAAGACATTTAAAACAAATTAATTATATTTATTTTATTTTAAATTAGATAACATTTGAGATTTTATTAAAATATACAAATAATTTATTGTAGATATTAAGAGTTTTATGGATTTAGATATTTATATATTTAAATATGTATATATGTAAATATAGAGATATACCTTTTTTTTAATTAGGCACAGTTTTAAAACAAATAAAAATACATATTTTCAAAAATATTCCCAGCCAATCAGAGCAGCCCGATCTTATCAGACTAATGCAGACGTCTGGGGTATACAATTATTTATTTATCATTTAAAGTAAAGATGATTTAAGAGGCGTTGACTCACCCCTCCCCAGTTCAGTGTCCTGGCAAGGTCATTTCCTGTACCAAGAGGAAGCACGGCTACAGGAGGTTGTGGGTTCATCTGTAGTTCATCTAAGGCCGAGAGAATCCAGCCCACCTAGCAAAAGAGGACGAACCACTCAAACCCGGGGTCAGAAATGACAAAAGCTCTCAGGAAATCCAAGCTTCATCTCACATGAGTCATAGATCTAGAAATGACCCACAAGAAAGCGTGACACTGCGAAGCACAGAGCCACCATTAGCTAATTACAGTGTTTTGTCACTGCGCGTTCGTTGTCGTTCCACACATTTGTCACCAGAGGGGGGTGCGTCCAAAATCTCTAAACTTCATCCCTGATCATCCCAACATGCATTGCATCTTACCGTTCCATCTCCTCCACAGGCAAGGACGCGAAGATTTGGCACTTTCCTGTATAATTCCAGCCTGACGGACCGAGAGAAACAACAGTGAAGTGCGTTACTGATGCATTCACAAGCAATTAGCATGCTAATTAACAGAATACTCCATTTAGCATAACAAATCCAAACATAAGAGCCAGGGCCGTGCAGAGACCTTTGGAGGGGCAGGTGCTCAAAATATAAAAGGGGCACATGAAACAAGGCTTTAAATAGGGCTGTGCACAAAATATCATAACAGCAATGTATAGTGACGCATTCCTTGCTGATACGCGTATTGATGCGGATGCTGTAAATACTGTAACAATAAAAGTATGAATAGATTTTAGTCAAATGACATTAAAAAGACCAGACCCTTCCACCCCCATGAAACTTTTCTCCCTCAAATAGCACGAACGAAGTGAACACATGCACCTTTGTTTATGGTGCTGCTGCTGTGTATAACGTTAGAAGTGGCGTTTGCTGCAGGCTAAACACAGCGATTTAAACAAAAGCTGTGCAATGCATGTTCTCTTCACGTTGTTCTTGTAAAATAATAATAATGATAAACACAGCGTAAACAAGCTGTGAATACCACTCCGCTGAGAACCCCACTTACTTAAGCTTGTAAAATAATAATAATGATAAGTAAACAAGCAACCGTGGTGCGGACGATATTGAAGTGGTGCCTGAGCGTGAGGGATCGTTCGGATGAGGTCGTCAGGTGAAAGGTTATCATGTGGGTGATTTTATTTACGGCTAAATTATTAATCATTCATTTTACTAATAGTTAGATTGGGCAGGCCTTCACAGAAGGGTGTTTAATATTTTTTTATTTTTTTTAATTGCCTTGACAAAAGGGCACTTTGGGCATCATGGGGCAAAGGGGCAGGTGCTCAAGCACCCCCCCCCCCCCCCCCCCCTCTGCACGTGCCTGATAAGAGCTGTTTAAAGACCCTGAACAGTAGTTGGACACTTAAGGCACATTTTAAAGCATGAATTACACTGCATTAGATAGCAATATCAAAACAAGAATCATTTTATCACAACTATCTTCACACTTCAGAGACATTTTCTCATTGATATTGGTAACATTTACAATAAAGTTCAATTTGCTATCGTTAGTTAATGCAATAGGCATCATGAACTAACAATAGACAACACTTTTACAGCATTTATTAACGTTATTTTTTATTTATACCAGTACATTTAACATGTCAAGTTGTGTAAGCATGTATTGTGAAAGAACAGGTATAATGAACAACAATATATTTAATAATTAACCTAGATTGATAAATGCAATATATTTACCATTATTAAATTAGTAACCTTAATGTAAAGTGGGTACTATTAATAACGTTAGTTAATGCATTAAATATAGTTGACAAATGGAACCTTATTGTAACGCGTTATTAATTTTGTATTAATTTTCAATGTTCATTCATCATGTAAAACCTAATAAAACAATTAATTTGGGAAATGTTTGGCATGAAACATTTTTTGTTTTTAAATAAATGACACTTAATTTCATATTTTGATTTTTTCCTTCTAATGCAATTACATTTTTAAGTGTTGATGAACTGTTTTGGGGGCCACTACATGTGTGTGTGTTGGTTTTCTGTTTTAATAGAGGGAGTTTAATCATATCAGACAGCTGCACGCTGCCCAGCTGTGTCTGCCCTCCTGAAACCTCTCTCTCTCTCTCTCTCTCTCTCTGGGCTCTCTCTCTCTCTCTCTTCTCTCTCTCTCTCTCTCTCTCTCTCTCCCTCTCTCTCTAACTCTCTCTCTCTCTCTCTCTCTCTCTCTCTCTCTCCTTCTCATTTCTGAACTGTTTTGGGGGCCACTACATGTGTGTGTGTTGGTTTTCTGTTTTAATAGAGGGAGTTTAATCATAGCTCTGTCAGACAGCTCTGAAGAAAAGCCCTCCAGCTGCCCAGCTGTGTCTGCCCTCCCATCTTAATACTCTCTCTCTCTCTCTCTCTCTCTCTCTCTATCAGAGCCCATCGCCTGTGCTGCCTCACGGCTCAATTACTGAGGCGGTGGGCAGAGAAGCTTCTAGAACACAGAACACAGCACTGCTGAGATCCAACGACTACATAATTAATGTGGTCAGGACAAGAAATGGTGGGTTAAAGCGCATTAAGGGAGGGAGAGATGATCTGAAATGTAATGACAGATAACGCTGAAATCGAGAGACTCACGCTTCTCTGGGCCCTCCCTGAGACAAATCAAACACCTGTCGAGGGTTCAGGATCCACATGAACATCTGCAGCAGCTTCGTCCCCTGAGAACCACAGACAGACGATCAGAGAGACACAACCATAAATATACAGAAGGACAGAGAGAGAGAGAGAGAGAGAGACAGATAGAGAGAAGATAGATAGATAGATAGATAGATAGATAGATAGATAGATAGATAGATAGATAGATAGATAGATAGATAGATAGATAGATAGATAGATAGATAGATAGATAGATAGATAGATAGATAGATAGATAGATAGATAGATAGATAGATAGATAGATAGATAGATAGATAGATAGTGATAGATAGATAGAAGATAGATAGATAGATAGATAGAGAGAACGACAGAATGTGACAGATAATATATATGGATAGATAATTTTTGAAGAATTTGAATTTGATAGATAGACAATAGAATGATAGACAGAACAGATAGATAGAAACAGACAAAGTGATAGAAGACAGACCGACGGATGGATGGATAGACAGACAGAAGACAGACGGACAGATAGACGGATGATAGATGGATGATAGACAGACAGAACCACAGACAGACGGACGGATGGATGGACAGACAGAACCACAGACGGACGGACGGATGGATGGATGGACAGACAGAACCACAGACAGACGGACGGATGGATGGACAGACAGAACCACAGACGGACGGATGGATGGATGGACACACAGACAGAACCACAGACGGACGGATGGACAGACGGACGGATGGATGGATGGACAGACAGAACCACAGACAGACGGACGGATGGATGGACAGACAGACAGAACCACAGACAGACGGACGGATGGATGGATGGACAGACAGACAGAACCACAGACGGACGGATGGACGACAGACAGACAGACGGACAGATGGATGGACAGACGGACAGACAGAACGGATGGACGACGACAGACGATGGATGACAGACAGACGGATGGACGGACAGACAGACAGACAGACAGATGGATGGATGGATGACACTGATGGATGGATGGACAGACAGACCACAGACACGGATGGATGGACAGACAGACAGATGGACGGATGGACAGACCACAGACGGACGGATGGATAGACACACACAGACGGATGGATGGATAGACAGACAGAACCACAGACGGATGGATGGATGGACAGATAGAATGACAGAGAGGCTGACTGATAGACACAAAGATCTCTTGTTTAACACTCTTCCCACACAATAAAATAAATGGACATGAAATATTGAATTCATCTGAAATTGTTTATGTAATGTATCCATTTATATTTTAATGAAATATTTATGCTAAGTAGTTGCATATTAAGCACTTTAATGCACAGATTAATGTCGTTTGGTCATTATGCTCATTTCAGGGTTTATTGTTCTATAACGTCTGTACATTATTCCTCCATCAGTGTCTTTATGCAGAAGATCACCTGGTTTCCGCCGCTCTTGGGGTTAATGAACACCAGCACTGGTTTCATCAGCGGTGAGGGCAGCGGCTTCAGCATGAACGGACGCCATTTCGATTCCTGCAGAAGTCACTCCATTATACTTCAATAAATGCACATTTGCACACAAATACAGACACACACACACCACTGCAGTGAGCTGTGAGGACAGATGATCACTGAGCAGGAGTTAAGGGAAGAAAGCCCTCAGAAAACACTGTGGCATCATTTAAAATGAGGGACAGGAATCAGATCTACTCACATCCGTCCCCTTTTTGCTGGCTCTTCTTTTGAACGACGTCCGTTTTTTCCTTCGAGTGGAGTTTTTAAACGAGCTCTGAGACACAGGAGAGAGTAAGCCAACACATGCCAAAACTAACTCCAGGAATAAATTAAGTTCAAGTTTGACCATTACTGATAGAAGTCTTATTTTTTCAATTTAAGGAAAAGTTCACCCAAAAAGGAAAAGTTTTCATCACTTGTTCACCCTCATGTTGCTCTGAACTTGTTGATGTAGAAACCTGATGCAAATACTGTTCTTTATCTACTAACCAAAGCAAACGCTGACAGCTGTCCAACTCCAAACACGGTATAAAAGCACCATAAGAACAATTCACAGGGCATGATATTTAAAGTCTTCTGAAGTCATACAATGAGGAAAAGACCAAAATTAACTCATTGACATTATAAGGAAAGGAGCACCTTTTATTTTGAAGAATAAAAATTAATATGGGTTCAGAATGACATGAAGATGGGAACAAAATAAAAAGATTTTCCTTGGTTGAACTATTCCATAAACACTTTGAATACAAGTAAGCAACTTCCCTTTGAGCAACTCCTGAATTGAAAGCGGCAGTAATGTGCCACATTTCAAAAACCTGCCCCATCTATGCATGACTCCACCAATCACAGCTGAGCATGTCATAAGTGGGTGTGGTCTAAATATCTCCCATGACTGTTGATTTGATGGGTGAGTTTTTGAATTCAATTCTGGCTTTCAAGGCAACAGATAAACTGTGATGTTAAACGTTTACATTGCAAAATGTTTTTTACTCCGTATTTTTGTCTTGATTTCCTATGGAAGCAATTCTTAGTCTGACACTTTATTTTCTCAGAATTACACATTTTTCCATCTCACAGTTGTTGTTTTTTCAAAATTGTTGTAATTGTGTTGTTAACATAGAACAAAATATATATTGTTTATATTATTTGTAATAGAACAAAAAAAAGAAAAAGGCGATTGTGACTTTTTATCTCACAATCCTGACTTTTTCACCTTTTTTCACCCTCATTTTATATTTATGTCTTGCAATTCTGAATTTATATTTTGCAAGAATTGCCATAATCTCAGTACTGCAATAAAAAAGGTCAAAATTGTGAGATATAAACTCAGAATTGTGAGAAAAATTTTGCAATTATCTTAATTTTTTCGTTCCATGGTGGAAACAAGCTTCCATTTATTTTCCAGTCCAAATATCTAAATATTTTCATAATCAAGACCCATTTACTTGAGAGGCAAAACTGCACTAGATAATAAGTTTGCTTTCTGAAAATAATGATACAATTTTATATAAAATATTATATCAAAATGAAGAACATTTTTGCTTACAATAAGAAAAAATATCTGCCAAAGTGGAAGGAAAAAGAAATTTGAATTCGATCTATTCATTTTTTTAAATCACTGGCAGAATTTTTTTCTTGTTTTAAGCATAAGCTTACTTAACTTTATATATATTATTTCTTTAGCTTTTTGTTTTTAAAGCAGGACTTGATATCTTATGTAATTCTCATGTCAATGTTTCTTAATTTCAGAATGTTTAGATATTTGTACTGGAAAACACGACAAAACTACTGAGTAAGAAGTCATTTAGCAGTGTATGAAACAATGAAAGAAGCTCCATATAAAATATGTAGACTGGTTTTATGATATCAAATCTTGCAGCATCAAAGCGTATTTAAGCCGAAGCTGATCAGCATAAGTGAGTGCAGAAGACAAGATCATAAAGCGCAGCTTCAAAACACAGTCTAGTGTCTCCTCGCATTAGCATCTCCTGCAGGACATTACATAAACCTCAGGCTCAGGTCAAGTGCTGATAACACTCTGGAGAAGTTCACCGTCTGAGGTGAGCGTACCTGTGGTTTCCTGACTTTAATTATCCAGTTAGGGGGTACGATGACCCCGGCGTGAGCTCCTAGAGAACAGGGCTCCTCGATCTGATGTAGCATGAAGCACGTGACCTTATTATGGAACTGAAGGACAGAGAGATAAAGAGATGAAACAAATCTGCGTTAAATAAACCAGTGAGTTAAACACTGACGTGACACTCACTGCCTGCTTGCACCAGGAGCAGCTGATGGCCACGATCTCCTTGCTGTGGAAGAACTTCTGCGGGAAACTCTGCAATGAAAGTGAAAGATAGCATAAACATACTAGAATGTTGCATATGAGTTCTTCAATGAAGGCGTGACGTACTTTCCCGCACTGACGACACTTCCCCTCTTGTCGCCGGCGATGGACCCAGTGATGTCTCAAAACGTTCTGCTGTCGCAAACAGACACAACGGGTCACATGTAAATGTGCCAACAAGGGTTCATTCTGCCATAGGAGAACAATGAGTATACGAACATATGGAGTACAATGAGTATAGACGGTTTCATCGTGCGCACGCGCCCGGACCGAAGTTAACTTCCGGTCTGTGTTTGTATATCGGGCTAGTTAGTGGCGCCGGCTACAAACACAGTTAAAGTGATGAGTAATGAAGTTGGGCTCAGGTTGTTGTGCTGTGGGATGTGTTTCACATACATACATTTATTTGTGGAGACCCACCTCAATATCAAAACTTTTCCAAAAGGCTTTGTTGAATAACATGAGCACGTAATGCACGTTTAGAAATCAAAACGAGGCGCAGGTGTTTTTATATCACTGTATTTCTGAAGGAACACTGTCTTTAGAAAATGTTTGATGTCATTTTCATTTCATCTTGCATTTATATGTCTGATAAAGCAGCGTTTGTAAGCTCAGTTTACAGCCGTTACCGGGCTAAACCTCTAACGTTAACGTTATTTCTCCCACTTTTAAGCGTCTCCTGCTGGCAGAGAGTGAATTTGCATTTTTAATAAGTCCGTCCAAGTAGTTATTGCTGCATCTCAGTCCATCTGATTTACGAAGCAAACATATTTTGCTTGTTATAAAAAAATGATCTACTCCAGAGGGACTGTTGTTATTGATTCTATTTGGACGTCTACCGGAAGTTAAGTTAGGGCCACAAACACGCGCATGCGCAGTACCGTTTGTTTATGTTGTTGCCGTTGAAACCGTCTATACCACAAATTCAGCACGATTTAAAGTGGTGTGGCGATGAGGTGGACTCACATCTCTAAGGCATCGAGAGCCGCCCTCTCTGAAAGTGGGTTTGCAGCGGAAGTTGATCTGTGAGGGAGACAATGAAAGCAGAATTATAATACAAGGAGAAGCTGATTGCTGTAGCTCGGCTTGTATTATATTATATTATGCAATTGATCAAATACTATTTAAATGTGAAATACAGACACACACTATGTTAATTGTAACAAAAAAAAACAAAAAAACAATCAAATTAATTTCTAATATTTATATGATCCAAAAACAGATTTTAATATACACTGTTAGTTTGATATTCATTGATATTGTCTATTCATGCAATTGCACTGATAAACTGATCTATTATATTATATTATAATTTATATTCATGCATTATATAACAATTCATATATAATGTAATATAACAATTAATATATAATGTAATATAATATATAATGTTTACAATGTGAAATATTTACACTATATTACTATAAATTGTTTTAAGACAAAAAAAGTTATTTCTAAAGTATTAAATAATTGTAAATAATTTCAAATACATTTCATTCAATAAATTATATTTATATTATAGTAAAATATAAATAAATTTTCATTAAATATCCAGCATAATATGTTTAAATATTCAACTATTATTAATTATATAGCATGATATAATATTACTATTTATGTATATTTTAAAATATTAAAACATTCAAAATAATTTCTAATACACAATTAAATAAATGAAATCAACCCAAAAAACGACATTACCACATAGTAAACTATTCATTACATTTCCAGCAAGGCATTATATATTGTGCTATATACTGCTATTCTTTCACATGTATTCATGCAATTGCACTGACAAATATATCTGAACATGGCAACAGCAGGGACCAACAACTCCTGATCCTAAAAACCATAACTGCAATACCTAGATTATACCCTCTCATCCCATTTCATCATCCTCCTGATGTCTGTTTGCAGAGACAAACGTCAGCGTTCATCTGTGGAGGGCGTACTGATGAGGTGCATGAGAATTATAGAGATATCTCTGCCTCCGCTCACCTTGTCCAGCTCCTCGATACACGCCGTGTGGACCACGATCTTACAGGCTGCACACTTCCTCCGGGGAGCCGACTTCTTAAAGAGAACAGCACAAAACACACAGCAGTTTGTCACAGAGCAAATGCACACATCTACGATCCATCTTATTGTAAGAGGAATATGCTCTCATCTTCAGCGGTAAAAAGCTTCCTCTGAGGCAAGCAAGGGTTTTGCCAACCGCTTGAAGTGGCAATAATAGAGTTGCCACGGCTCTTGAAAACATTAAAGCGTGGCGCCGCGCTTTAACAAAAGCCTAAAAAAATCCTTTTACCTGCTGTACATTCTCAGACTAATAGCTGCCTCTTCCTTTCAACACACACCAGCCTCACACTATCTCATGAAAGAAAATGTCACTGCTAAAGTGCTCTAATGACACTCTCTTCACTGCCTTCAGCTCGCCCTGCAAACACAGCAACCGTCTGACTTCTCTCATCCATTTGAACCATGCTATACTCACTGCAATCTTGACCACGCATGTCTCCTCGCCCAGGTAGCAGAGATCGCCGGAGCAATTCGTCTCCAGCCACAGGTGGTCACCGTTCACTGCGTTCTCCTGCAAATAAGGAGATCAAATTCAAAGTTGTGTGGCTTTTAATCCATGTTTGTGTTTACAATATATTAGTACAGGAGTGCCTCAAGGGTGTGTGAGTCCCCCAGTTCTCTTTACATTATATACAGATGGTTGCGTAAGTAAAAATAATAATAATCTTAGTGATAACACCGCTATCCTTAGCTTATTATATAAAGATCAAGACATTTTGTCTTACACTCTGAAATGAATCAATTTATTGAGTTGTGTGATGCTTACCACCTAATTGTGAATGTGAAGAAAACTGAGATGATATATTTCATAATGTATATATTCATAATGTTCCAATCACACAGGTATCCTCATAGAAATATCTTGGTGTTTATCTTGATTGCTCTCTTACATGGCATGTTTACAACATGTATTTTTGACAGCAATATTATGATGATATTGTTTTATCAAGTTGTACTAGAGAGTGTGATTAACAAAGCACCTTTGGTGTAATTTATACAGCTTTCTGAGTTTTATTCAAACAAGAAAATCATGACCTCTTTATCTCAGATTTTATCGCACGCGCCCGGACCGAAGGAGTCTGTGTTTGTATATCAGTTGCTACAAACACAGTTAAATATTATGATGAGGTTGTTGTGCTGTATTGTTGGCGACCCACAAGAATTATCAAGCTTTGTTGTACTAGAGAGTCAAAACGAGGCGCAGGTGTTTTTATTAGATGAACGAACACGTCTTTAGATGTTTGATGTCATTTTCATTTCACCTTTGGTAAAGCACGGTAATACAGCCGTTACCGGCGACAGCATTTCTCCCGCTTTTAAGCGTCTCCTGCTGAAATCATTTTTAATAGGCAAGTAGTTTGGACGTTTTATTACGAAGCAAACAGTTATAAAAAATAATCATCCAGAGGGAACTGCTGTTAATCATGGACGACCGGAAGTCGTAGGGCCACAAACACGCGCATATCTCCAGACTCTATATGAAAAGTCTATGCTGAAGGAGGCAGATACGATTTTGCATGATACAACACACATCTTGTTTGTAACAGTTTGTAATGTTGCCTTCAAGCATAAGAATTCCAAGATGTAGATTGAATCGGTTCAAGAATGTGTTTATTCCTTCTGCAATTAAGTTATTAAATAACATTATTTAAGGTTATTTATTTATTGATTACTTTTTTTCTCCTCTTTTTATGGTATGTGTTACTGTGTTGTGTTTTTTTATTAGTTTTTTATGTTTTATGTGATGTGGAGGTTGTATTTCTGAGCCTAAGACAAATTTCCCTTATGCTAACTGATTAGCATGTAGCAAATCATGGTTTATGGCTATTGTGACAAATTCCATGCATGCAGTTATACATATAGCTATGTAACTTTCTTACTTTGAGACTCAGAAATGTACCATTAGCGTTCAATGATGTATGAGGCTAACAAATGTGACAACTTTAGGGCACACGCCTTCAAAATGAGACAGTCCATGTCTGTTAGCTTTGAAGCTAACATCTGCATGCAAATCACTCTTGAATGTTTTATGGTTTATGGCTATTATGACGACCTCCACACATACTCTGAAAACAATCTGGTGTTGAATTTTCACTCGGAAATTGCTAGTATATTTCACAATTCATTACAAAGAAACAGCAAGTAACACAGAATTAAACATTACATTTTGTAAAGTAAAAAGACAGAAATTCTCTTACAAAAATACTCCAACAACTTTGAAAAATCACGTTTTTACAGTGTAGTTATAAGTTTGCTTCATAGCTAATTAACTTTGCAAACTTTACTCTGTTACTGAACTAAACTGAACTCAACAGAACTGAATAATGACATTCATTTATCTGTATTTGTTTCATAATTGAACTTACAGTTTTAATACAGTTATTTTCTTGTTTATTACTGTGAAGCTGCTGTGAAACAATCTGTATTGCATAAAGCTAAACTTATGCAAAGTATAGGAGCATTTAAGTACAAAAACATTCAGGTAGTGCACATTGAATTCACACACGCATTTCATATGGCAACAACGACACTGTTGTGTGAGGCTTCAATTAGCACTGACTCGCGCACACACTTAGCAGCTTTAGCAAGGCACATTAATGTTTGATGGCTGCGCTGGTCACGTCGGGAACTAGCGGGGAAGGAAAGGCCAGCAAAGACGCACAGGAAGCGCCCCGCTGGGCTCCGCCCCCTCAGCAGCCTCCATCTGTACTCACAGCACCTGGATTAACGAGTCTCTCTTTTGCCATGCCAACCGTTTTAGTGGGACACACCCATGACTAATCGCGCCCACCCGTCCGAATATGCTGATATGTGCAAAACTAATGCACAACCTTATCCTCGACAGTAACATTAGCGATTTAGTCTGGGAATGTCGCATATTATCTACAAAACTCACACTATTTATCATAAGAAAATAATGACAGATTGTTAACTAGTTCCAACTGTGGTAAACTCATCATCAAGTGTATAGCACTTTGCGTTATTGTTGCTAAATAAAATGAAATCAAATATATAAATATTACATGAAATACTTTAACTGAAAAAAAATGTAACTGAAAACTAGAAATATTGTGTTTGCAACTAACTGAAATAAATGAGCTTATGCTGAAGTACTAAGATTACTAAAACTTATTATACAGAAATACAAATATATTAAATCTAAATAGAAGTATTTAAAAAAATTATAAAATGACAAAAGTATCAAACATAATTACTAAAACTGATATTAAAATGAAAATGTAAAAATAAAAGCTAATTAAAAAATTAAATAAATAATAAAGAAATAAATCTCAAATGAAAATGAAAATATAATAATATCAGCTAATGCAAAGATAATTCAAAACTGAAATATGAAAAACTGAATTTTTCATGTTGAAACGTTGAAAAAAGTTAGATAGAAAATGTAGTGCAGCAAACTGAATTAAAATAAGATTTAAGTACTAAAATGACAAACTAAAACTGAAATAAAATAATTCTTATAAAAATTTCAAAAACAAATCAAAACCAAAAAAATATTAACAAATTAAAATGCAAAACTGAAATCGAAGTAATAATATTTATAATATTAATATAATAATAATACCATATAAATAAACTATATTGGTTTATAGATAATACTAAAATAACACTGGTTCTGGGCGGTTGTAAGGTGGTTGCTAGGCTCAAATCACAAGGATTCATGTCTATATCGAAGTGCCATATAGCACTGCCAGAGTATTTTTTATGGGAAAGCTGATGAGACATACAGTTGGATAGACAATCGGAGTGAAAGACAGATGAAGAACACTTACGCTCCAGTCCACTGTGCTGCGAAGCTCCTTGGCCGGTCCATTCCTCAGGGCAGGGAAGGGACTGTGGGCCGGACCCAAATGCTGGAGGCCTGACCGTGAGATGGCTTTCCTGCGGAGCAGAACGACCACAAATAGCTTCAGCCCAAGAGTAAATGCATTCAAGAGAAAATAATGAGACCTTGCTGGACTGAAGGTTTTGACATCTGGGCTAAAGCTCCTTGCTGTTGCACATAAAAGGACTAGTCATCGTGGAGCTAAAGCGGGGACACACTACAAACACACACAACAGGAGACGGCCGTCTACCTTGTGCCAGTATCAAAATGATCCAGACCAATCTGTTAACCAGTCTGCTTGGCCAGGAAGCTCCCATAATTCCCTGCATGCAAAGAGAGCCTCTGCCTCATATGGTATGAAATAAGCAAAGACTGTTCTTGGAGACAATGTGTGTGTGCTTGTGTCCCAGCAAGGGACTTGCATGAGTCAGTATCATGTGATCACATCCTCTGTCTGTCATTCCTCCATAGAATTAGCCATCATCCCATGCCAGTATCACAGACAGATCTACACAAACTTATATTTACGCAAATACAGCCCTTCGGAAAAGCCATCAAAGAGAGCAAAAGGGGGTCATGAACCGAGAAAGCAAAATTCCCTTCGTCTTTTGACATATAAGACGAGGTCATTGCACTATTAAATCATGCTATAGGTTTCAGAACTCTTTGTCATTAATCTAAAACAGCTTATATTGAAGCCAGTCTGCCAAAACGACAGCTTGTGGAATGTGCCACTCTATGATGTAATAGTGTGGCTAAACACCGCCTCTGCAGAAAAGACCAATACCTGCTTCTACATCGCTGCCTGTTTAGCCCCACCCACTGATTCGCCCATGTAGAGTGTTGTCTATGCACGTAAACAGTGTTGCCAAGTCCACAGTTTTTCCATGGAATTCAGCTATTTTAACACAATTGCTGTGGGTTGTTTTTCATGTACAATGGGTTGAAGCGATCACAATACCTGATATTTAGCTTTTTTTTTTTTTTTTTTTTTTTTTTTGATTTACTTTTGGCGTTTTGACTTTATTATGATAGGCTAGTGTAGAGGAGACAGAGGAGAGGAGACAGTAAGCAAAGTGGGAAAGGTGTGGGGGGGGGGGGGGGGGGGGGGTGATTGGGAAAGGCCCTCGAACCGGGATTCGAACTCGGGATGCCCGTAGCTCAACAGCGCAATAATTGGCACATTTCCCAAAAGGCTATTGGTGCTGAAGGAATGCAAATTTTAATCACAACTGTTAGCCAATCATAGCAGTGGGTGTTTACTTCTGAGTCTACAATCCACTACGCATATTCAAACAGAGCGTTTAAAGGGGGGGTTAAAAACAGGACAGAAAATAACATATTACTGCTGAATTATGATGTTTTTTGATGTAACATTATAAGTGGGCCTTATAGAACAGTATAAAATAGAAAACAGAGGCAGTTCATGACCCTTTAAGGAGGTTAATAGTATACTATGGCCAAAACATTTCTCATGTACGTTAACACATGCATTAAAAATCTAAGGCTACTATTATATTACAGTGAACATTTAGCATGCATGTTTCATATCTCCAGCTGTCCAGGTGCATATTAAATGTGTAACTGAACTTGATGAAACTCCAAGCTCCTTCCTCAAAAACTGCTGCCACCTGATCTTCCTCCAGTATTTAACATATTAACACACAGCGCCATATGGCCGTCCCTTTTGAAGCGAAGGTTGAAAGTGACCCAACACTCTGTGTATAATTTTACACACACTCATGACACAAGCAACGGAGGCAGGGGGTGAAGAGAACAACGGACGAGGAAATGGTGGGCCGTACATCTGACACCCTGCTGAAAGTTTCAAATCCTCGTCTAAAATTATCTCGTTCAGAAAGAACACAAGCGAGAGTCCAGTTACAAGCTATTTGTAAAGAGAGCCGGGGCCATGGGATCACGCACCTTTACCCACCGAGCTAAAAATAGAGCCACTGGCGGATGACATGTGCGTTGGAAACATGGATGCCACTGTGGTGAATGCCAGGAACAAGACAAAACATATACATAAACAAATATGTCACACATGCGTAGGCAAGAAAAATCTAAAACAGCTTCTCTGAAACAAGACTTGAGTTCTCAGATTTTTCTCCAGACAAAAATGATCTAACATGCCTTCTCAAAGGTTTCAGAATAGATCTCAACAATGTCTTTCTCCTTAGACAAAGTTCACACTTAAGTAAAACGAATGAGAGTGTGACTTGTGAGCAACAAAATGTGAAACCTGATGACACATGCATCGGAAAAAGGCCATACATGACAAAAGGTAACACGAGGAGTTGAGTAAGAAAGCTTTCGTTATGAAACATCCTGAACACTAAATCATTAGTGTCACATGTCTCTGTGGATGTGATTGCACTAAAATGATCAAATCCACAGGCTGATATAGAGAGGTTGAGATCACTATGTCCTCTTTCCCATTGCAGTCAGGTAAATGAGTAACGCATTTCTGTTTAATATTATTCCATTGCATTAAGCAAATCAATCAACGATGTCCACTGTTTAAAGACGCCATACATTAGGGAGTATAATCAGTCCTGGGTAAACACGGTGTCATGTCCCAGACAGCAGAACATTTCACTAGAAAGTAATCAACTGAGTGCACACCGCACAGACAGACTGGAACACAATTTGAGATAAAGGATACACACCATCCAGAGCCGGTGGAAACAGACAGGAAGAGCAATCAGCGAGACTGCCATAATGGAATTAGTTCTACTAAAACCAGCTTTGACAGAGGTCTGGCTTCACCGAGAGATTGCAGAAGGATGATGTGCATGTATGTGACATTTATCATCGGCCGGTATTAATTTGCCGTGCGGGTTCCTGTTTATCCGACATGAAGGGTTTACGTGTGCGAACGCAGGGGATGTAAGTTCAATCTAGCGGCCGCTCCCTCTCACGACACCCTGCGGTAATATCATCCCTCCTGTGTAGGCATGGCAACAGTCAAACACACGCCACCGTTGGTGTATTTAAGTCTTAAATCTTGTTGTCAGCATCATAATCTCTGTCCCCGCTCCCATTGTCTCGGCCAATTAGGTTTTGTGGTTGTGTGTGGGATGCAAACTCCCTCCACACTTTAAAGTCAGGTGTCAACCCACATACACAGCTATGATATCATCTCTCCACGCCACCCACTCTCAATCTCAGTAAGAAAAGAAGTAAAAGAGTGGAGTTCTGCTGCTGAAGAGATATGCAGCAACACCTGGTCAAACTAGACTGTCACTAACCTGTAGCCGAGAAGCCTGTGGTACCAGGTTACCTTCCGCCCTTTCCCACATACTCGCTTTTCCTCTACTGGCTTCCAGGCCCTAATCATCCTTCCATTTCTCCTTCTCAGCCTGTATCCTCCTTTCCTAACTTCCGGGGTGCTTCCTACTTCTCCAGCAGCATCCAAAGCTGACGGCTCGCTTCCACCGGTGCAAGGTAGGCTGACATCACTGTTACACATGGCTGCCTGATAGAGCCGGATCACGCCTAACACACCCTCCCGCTGCCCCTGTAGCGCTAAGATCATCAGGCCGTCAGATAGCTGAGACCTGATGGAGGACACCTGAGAACCCGGAGGTGTGTATGGGTGTCAGATCCTGTCCTGTCACCAGAGAGAGACAAGAATCTCTCGCAATCATCACTGCCATCGTTACCCGCAGAGAACCAAACCACAAGGTCAGCCCCACGTCTAGTACTTGGAGCTATTTTAAGGTCCGTTATGTAACCCAAGTTGACCTTATGCAAGACAATCTATGGGCAACCTGTTACAAAGGGACACTTTATCCAGGGATCCGTCAGTATTTGACTGCATGGCTCTCTGCTCTGACCAGACTGAGTGAGTTGCAATCCAGTGACTCTACAGGATGAGACTTCATTCGATGGCCTCACACTCTGATGATGCAAAGCTTTTTGTAAGTAGTCTGATTATGTAAAGTCTAATAGTCATGGATCTGTGTTGTCCAGGTAGTGCCTGGCGGGTGAAGTACGCCAGCAAGTTCCTTCTTGAAAGTGAGGCTGAAAGGGAAGGATTCTTCTGTGTTTTGACACAAGTGATGTCAACCAAGTAATGAGAAGACAATGCATGAACGCATTCATGAAACACGAGCAGAACAAATTACGTAAATCGTTCTTAAAGCCAGTCTGACGTAAACTTTTGAATTCATGAAAATGTTTGTATTTTCAAAATGTTAGTTGGTACTAAAGAAATGTACACCTGCTCCCTGCTCTCTTTTTTTGGAGCGGAGTTGATAACTGTAAAACGCAGCGCTCGTCACTGTCACTATTTTCCCAGGCATCCAATCAATGGAGGAGGAGCGGGACAAATATCGACCAACCATCATACTTGTACAACGACTACCTACAACATAGGAGAAGTCACTATTACTGGTTACTAGTGTTGTCACGGTACCAAAATTTCAGTATTCGTTACCGATACCAGTGAAATTCTCGGTTCCAATTTCGGTACCAAAGCAAAACACAAAAACAAAACACAAAAACAAAGTCAAACAAAAATACAACTTACAAAAATCAATACCATTCTTTATGCTTATTTCAAATTAGTAATGAAAGTAATAAAAGTATGGAATACAGTAAATAACTCAAATTTAATTAGTCTTTTAATTAAGTAAATTTAAACACATTTAATTTTTTGGTAAATAAAGGGGATTTACTAAACTAATTAAAATTAAAACACGGAAGTAATATTGTGTGATTATTTATAAAAAAATAAAGTTGTATTATTTTTTTTAAACAGTAGTATTAGTATCACATACATTCTACTAAATAATATTAGCCTAATATATTTCTGGAACAATGTTTAAACCGAACTTTTATTTTGACAGGTTGCCGTGAATACCGTTACATTTCTGTATGAATATGATATGACGCTGGTTTTACTCAAACACAAAAGATAAAATGCTCGTGAAGTGACTCTCCGAGCAGTTCTGCAGATGATGTTTATGTATTTATGTCCTCATTGAGACAGCAGATGATGAAATCACTGCGAGCGTCAGGCGCACTTCAGTGTATGTAGAAAAAAACCCTGCGTCTCTGCCATTCATTCATTCACACAGAGACTCGCAGAACATGCAGGATTCATATTTGAATTGACTTTTGCAGCTTAATATTTACAGATACTAGTCTATAATCGCGATTTGATTTAAGTGTAATGATCTATTTCGATTAATTCATCCAAACCTTGACAAATTTCATAACATTCTGTGTTAAACTGTAAATTTAGTTTTAAACTAGGTTCCGCGATTCCGTCCGCGATTTCAGCGTCGCAGAAATCATACGGCCCTACGCTTCAAGAACCGGGTCGACCGGGTCCTCGGTACCACCAGTACTTTAAAAGATCTGGTACCGTGACGTTTTCAATTTTTTTAGTACCAACTTGGTACCGAAGTACCGGGTCTTTTTACAACACTACTGTTACTGCTTTTTATATGCAGTAAAATTCTATAAAATGAGATACTTATTGTAATCTAAATATATTGCCGCCGTGGATATTCCAAATCATAGCAATCAAAACGTCTCAGCTGGAAAAACGCTGCCACCAAAGTGTTTTCAAGCGTCACCAGCTGTGACAATATTTATTGTTCATATGGCATATGGCCTATTAGTCTTTTTTGTATTTGTGCAATATACTGGAGCCAAACCTGAGAAAGTAGACCAGAATATTCCACTGCGTTCCTGGACACGCAATTTGCATTTCTGTAATTCATAGGCGGTGATTATGCTAATTGTGAATGAGCGTGCACGAGCGCCCTATTTACAAATGATAGGAATTCATTAACATACATGTTCAACTATGAAATCGGACGTTTATAGAGCATTTTTGAATCCGAAGGAGAGTTTTCGGGAAGGTTAGTTTTATGCACAATTTACTAATATATTTACATAAGCGGTCGATTTTGGACGCGATCTGTTGGAATTGCTTGCAGGAAGAGTCTCTGATCTTGTCACTCTCTCTTTTTTCAATCCCTCCTTGTAGCTCTGTAACTAGGTCAGTGTGCTCGCTGTGATTCTTCCCGCCCGCGGGGCCCTGGCGAACATGCACTTGAAGGACAGCTTCTCTGAGCCTTACCATTACCGACTTCCTCAAGGCTACTGGCACACCACAGCACAATCCTTCTTCCTCTCCTCATTCTCATCAGAGTAGAAAGTCCTTGACACGGACCTTTTTCTCATGCCTCCCTCTCACTCCAGAGATTAAGATCTAAGACTCAGCAATGTGGGGTGAAGAAACACAAGCGAGAGAAAGATGTGCCAAAGGTATTAAGTGTAACAAAACCAATGCGTACGCAGAGCTCCCGCGAGACCCTGAGCCTGAGAGAAATCTCGGGCAGATCGGTGATTAGCGCTAATTCAATCTTCGAGCTTTTATCTGAAGCCGGCAGCATCCTGATAACAACATGACGAACAGAACAACACTAGAGTATATCAAGAGGCAATACAATGTTTTAGATAAGAACATCACAAAACATATCAGCACTTCATTTTTAGCACACGCCTTGTTATCGGTTTATCGAATTACAGCAAGCAGGCGTCTCACAAGTCCTCTTATGCATATGGGTCAGATTTGGGACACACATTGCATATCCCTAAAGGGATTGATGCTAACTTGTTTCTTGGTGGGTTCAAACAGACAACCCTCTGGTTAGTGCACACAGGAGTCCCATTAAGTGGAAAATAGTATCCATAAGGTTGCAGATTGAACCCAACAAGAAACAAATGATCACCATTGTGCTCTTAAAGATTTTGTGATTGAAACAGTGTGCCACTTTGAATAAAAGCATCTACTAATTCACAGTTTCCCAAACGTAATCAATCCGAGCACCCCTTCTGTTCTGTGACCCCAAAGGTTCCCAACAAGCTCAAAATGTTCTCACAGAAAACAAAGCACTGATATCAGTGTCAATCCAGGAGAGAAATAAACAATTTTCAGACCCTGCAAGCTACTACGAATGCTTTGGCTGTTTACCCTGTCCCATGGCAAGGATGTAGTTTCTAAACTATTGCACTGATGTTTCCTGAATAAATGTGGTCACAGAATTAGTCACTCAGTTTAAACGTGTTGGGGCTGAATTCCCTCCGGTTCCCTTTTTGTACGTGTGTGTCCGTGATGTTGTGGCTATGTGTTCATGTGTGTGCCGGATGGAGACACATTTCTCTCATTTGCCCCTGAGCTCTGTCACTGCAGCCTGACACAAACCCACTGACAATGGCAGGAAAACTACACACAAACACACACATACGCAAACTCAGCACATACATCACACTTGTGACTGGAGCATGGGGTAGAAATGGAAGTAAGAGGTAGGTGGACATATCCGTGGGTAGATCCAGTTATATATGGATGTTTCTTCAACTATGGACACATTTGGCCCGGTGTAACAAGAGTGAGAAAATAAACTCTCTTTTTTCACATTAGATTCTTTACTAACAAAGGATATCTACCTTTTTTCTTTAAATGTCTCAGTGTTCTCTCGAGCTCTCCACTGACACGGTCTCCTACAATAATCCCATTGAATTCTGCACTGGGTACTTCACATGACATTTTCGCACATACAGAACAAACTTTGCTGCCATCCTTCTCGGGATGTCGCCTTCGCTCTTGAAAACCCGGATAACATCTGCGGTGGAGCTGATGATGGAAAAGCACAGCAAGCCTGATTCACTGACAGATAAATGATCATCGCATCTTTAGAGATTTGCTATTATTTCAGCTAAATTAACTCCACGCTTTCTGATAACAGCGTAGAAAATGCCTGATGCAAATCCGGACTAACTGTTCACTGGCAGCAGGCGCTTGTACAGTATCTGTGTGCATTTGTCAAGCAGTTTGACCAATCTAAGAGTGTTTATATAAGTGTGCACTAGTGCCACTTATGGAAGGAGTAGCTTCTTAGCGTTTTAAATCTTTAAATGCATTAGTTTGCGAATGCATGCATTGTGTAGTACCATATTCATTGAAATGCACTGAAAGTCAACATGCATTGTGAACTTATAAGTGTGCAACAGAACTCCCATCCTGCTGGTATAGCGGTCAGACGGGAAGCCTGGGCTTTTCCCGCTTGAACTCCCCAAACAACAGCGCTCAGATATTTATATCCATCACCACCCAGCCTCACGCTGCGACACACACAGTCCACTAATGACTGTCATCCCTCACATGTCGTTCTGTCCATCCTCTCTCTACTCTGCCTTCCATCGTGTGTGTCCTTTCCTCATAGCGATGTGACAATCTGTTCCTCAATCCTTCTTCTCTGTCCCTCTTTTCTTCCTCTACTAAATATATAAGGCACGTTATCAAAGAACAGTCCCTCTTTACTCAGGTCTACAGCCTCTCACCTTCCTCCTTAACTCTCACTTCATCTTTGTCTCTCTCTCCCTTCCCTTATTTCCATACCCTTCTCCCGTTCCTTCTCCGTCAG
This sequence comes from Ptychobarbus kaznakovi, assembly GCA_027422405.1. Classification (NCBI taxonomy): domain Eukaryota; kingdom Metazoa; phylum Chordata; class Actinopteri; order Cypriniformes; family Cyprinidae; genus Ptychobarbus; species Ptychobarbus kaznakovi. Next base: position 43,088,335 of record CM049795.1, read on the forward strand.
GGTCAAACTTCAGCGTCTCCTGGCAGACCAGCTGCTGTGGCCCATATGCACCTCGTCCACATGAAGGAGCAAAGACACTCTCCCCCTCCATCCCCCTGTCCTCCATTCACCCCCCCCCCCCCCGCTCGTCTCTTCTCCTCTCGTCTGATTACCTTATGCAATTTTGCTTCTCAAGTATTTTTACGAACGTTTGAATATTTCTACAGGAAAACAAGACAAAAATACTGATTAAGAGATATTTTTGCAGAGCAGCGGGTGCAGAGACCGTGGGCGGTCTGGTTTTGGCGAGCGCCGTTCACGCGTATCCAAGTGCTTCTGGGTAATCGCCTCTCGCTCTATTCATTTCAGCCTCTCCTCTATTCTGACACTTTCTCCTGTTAAAGATCCTCATGCGTAGCAACACCAGCTTCCTGCCACACATTTTACATTCCTTCAGCTCACTTAAAGACTCAAGAAGGCAAAAGAAATTAGCTATTTTCTGTCCTGTTTTTAACCCCTCATCGGATCACTCTGTTTGAATAAGCGTGGCAGATTGTAGATTGGAGACTACCTAAGAAAAGTATTTAACGTAATCAACGTTGTTTATGTTCGGGGGGGAAAGTGCACGCATGCTTATACACTGTGATACTCTCTAAAATGGCAGAAGACTCGGGGGAGAGTCTTGTTTGAGTAAATTATGTAATTTTTGTTTTCTTTGCACGAAAAAAAGTATTCTCGTAGCGTCGCAAAATGACGTTTAAGTGGTGCTTGATTGTGCAAAACTCGGCGACACTATGCTATGGTGTCTGAATGTTCTGGTACCAAGTTTTCTGAGTAGTGTTGCTATGGGGTTGCTAGGGTGTTCTGGATGTTTTTCACGCAGTTGCTCTGCTACTAAAAATGTAGAGTTGCTAGAAGCTTGTTCTTAAAGACATTGCTAATCTAAAAAAAGTTTTATCTATGCTTGCTAGCTAGGGCCCATGCTAGAAGCTGTTGTTTTATCTGCAAAGTTGCTAATCTAAATCTATATGCAGTTGCTAGGGTGTTCTGGGTGTAAGTATTTAGTTGCTAGTAATTATCTAGTTGCTAGCTATGTTCTGGTGTCTGGGTGGTTTTATCTAGTTGCTGTTGCTATGCTAGCTGTTCTGAAGCTAGTGGTTTTGCAAGAAGTTTTATCTATTGCTTTGCAGTTGCTAATCTAGAGATGCTAGCAGTTGCTAGCTAGTTGAGAGTTGCCCAGTTGCTAGGGTGTTCTGGGTGGTTTTATCTAGTTGCTTTGCAGTTGCTAGGGTGTTCTGGGTGGTTTTATCTAGTTGCTTTGCAGTTGCTAGGGTGTTCTGGGTGGTTGCTTGCTGGGTCAGTCTTAACAGCTCACCCACAAGTCTGTTCTCTAGATACAGGCTCAGTTCCCTCCTTAAATTTAATTATATGGGACTTTTTAGTTCGATTGTCATCTGATCATTTATAAAAGTTACAGAACGTTTAATAAACAGCTCAACTTGAGGTATAATCCATGTCTGCAGCATAAACAGTGTCCCAAAGGTCTAATTCTTATGGTTAGTAGTTTGTTTAAATCACATGTGAGCGATGCTTGTCTTAAACGCAAATAGTTTCTGCTGATAAATGGATTCATTATCTTTTAAAGCATAACATCTTATATCAAAGTAAATCCTTCTGGGAAAACCGTACGGATGGCAGAACTTTATTAACGCTGTAAATAACAGTGATTTCGCCTCTGCTGACATTCAATACAAGACACAATAATACAGCGTAATGTGCACAGTTTGCTCTTGCATGTAAAATGTGTTGTTTCAAATGCTTTGTGGCGCAACAGAAACAGCTGTGACACATTTCCCGGTGTTTTGAGGGAGAGGTCCAGACCCCCTGCAGTTTCTGTGTCCTTCCCTTGACTGTCTGTGACCTGACACACACACACACACACACACACACACACACACACACACACACACACACACACACACACACACACACACACACACACACACACACACACACACACACACACACACACACACACACACACACACACACACACACACACACACACACACACACACACACACACACACACACACACACACACACACACACACACACACACACACACACACACACACACACACACACACACACACACACACACACACACACACACTGTCTGCCTTTTGACCAACAACAATGACAGGAAACCAAGTCAGGTTGGCCCCTAAGAGTTTAGTAACAACAACACCACATGCAGTATGGCTGAGCGAATAATAAAAAATTCTCAATATTTTGACGATATTCAATTTATAGCTTTGCATTTTTGTCACTCAAACAGTTATTGGTTCTAGCAAGACCAGGTCATGGGTTCAATTCCCCGAAAATCCATGAGCATATGAATGCAATGTAAATCTCTCTGGATAAAAGCATCAACCAAATGCATAAATGTAAATGTATCTTCTTGATAATTATGAATTTGCTCTGAAATTACCATTATTGCAACTGAAAAGCCATTATATCTAATTCAATTAAAAATGTTTAATGCAAGAACTAAAATGCAGTAAAAATCTAGCTCAAAAATATGCTTTTCAGATTAGCACATTTCATTATTTGCATCTAAATGCACAAATATAAACTTACAAATTATATAATTTCTTCTAATATAATATTTATAAAAAATAGACATTACACTTCCATGAACATTTTTGAGCGACCGTCCAAACAACTGGATTTTACACACAATTTCTGAATTAATTAATTTAAATTGAAAGTTTGAACTGATTCTGAATCAAACATACAAACTAATTTTTACTAATGAAGTTTCCAAGACACTGCCCCAAAAAAGCACATAAATATTCATCATACTTGTCATTGTAAATATAGTATATTACCCCGTCGTAATGCACAATGCACATATATTTTGGTGTTTGAATGCAATGTTCTCTCACGTTATAGATATATGTTACCATGACAGCTCGGCATCGTGTGCGCTCTGGGGCTCCGCGAGTGGGAGCGTGTGGGATCGGACTGTATAATTACACATAACTGTGATGCTGATGCTTTTGTGTGAGTGTGTGTGTGTGTGTGAGAGATTAAGAGCATCATTGGGAGAGTATGTGGGAGGGATGGATCCCACTCCTGCCTGAACATAAACCTCCTCTCGCTCTTTCTTCTCTCTGTTCTCCTCCTCTGGCAGCTGACACCTCCATAATTAACCTCGGCGTTTGGCGCAGGGTGCGGGGGAGGCATCGGAAGCACGCATCTCTCCCCTATCTGACCCATCCATCTGCTGAAAATACCCCCGCCATCAAGAGCAAAGCTCAGCGCTGAGATGGACTCCGGCGGACCGCACACCTACACCAGTGTGTAAAAACCACTCAGTCCCAAAAGATCACTTCATACGAACCTCTCCAAAAGAACACGTTTAGTTACTGTACTTTTCAAATGACAACCCCTACAGCTGTCTTGAGCTCAAGCTGACTTTTGACTTTTTCTGACAATCAGTCTGATGTACTTCACAGATTGTTCTGGACAAGAGGCCACTAGTAAGAAAGTGAACGCAGATTATCAGTTAAAATGATCAGCCACAGCTTGCTCTGATTATACGAAGCTGACTATATAAAGCTCCAGGGTTTTTTTTTTGGGGGGGGGGGTAACTTAACAGCCTAAAATCCTAAAAATTCAACATACACACATTAAAAACACGGTCCCCAAATTTTTTTTTTTAAATAACTTTACAGAAAAGGTTTTTATTGTGCAAACTGTCTAGCTAATGCTAAAACTACTGTATAAAATAATCTAGATATTAAAAAAAATCAATTGACTAGTCATTTGTGGACAATTAGTCAACTCTCCTCATCCATCTCTACTCTGTAACTGATGTCCAAAACCACAACTTTTGAATTGAAAATGAACCCTTGAAATCCTAAGCCACATGAAATGTAAATAAACATCTATCACCAGTGTCAAAAAACACATTTATGACCCGGAAAAAATATTATAAAAAATATACAATTTAACCTTGATTTTACATTTAAAGAATGGCAGTTGAATTTAAATTTTAAATTGAATTCAAAGATGCATAATTTCCAAAAGGGTTTTTATCATGCAAAGTGTCTAATAGCTAAAGCTCAGAATGGTAAATAAAGCACTAATGCTAAACCTAGAAAAACAAGCAAATAAAATTACATAATCTAGAAAAACTCAATAATCTACCAGCAATTTGTGGATGTTTAATCAACCTTCAACTTTCATGATTCACCTCTACTCTATGGTCGGATGGCCGACCTTAAACTCAAATTTTGAATAGAAAATGAACCCCTGACATCTCAAACCACAGGAAATATATGTCAAAATAAACACATTCATGACCTGGAAAAAAAGCCAAAGCAAATGTGCATGTGGGCTGAATTTCAATTCAAAGATTGGGCAGTTGAACTAGAATTTTGAGTTTAAATTTGAAATAGAATTGGACTTTTCCAAGAAGGTATTTATCATGTAAGGTGTCTCACAGCTAAAGCTCAGAATGATAAATAAAACACTACTGCTAAACCTAGAACTAGTGCTGAGAAAAAAACTCAATAATCATTTAGTCAGTTATGGCAATTAATCTCTGCTATATGACACCACAAGTTTTGGACTGAAGATTAACCCTCGACATCCTAAACCTCAAGCAATGTAAATAAACATCTACCATTCATGTCAAATAAAGCCATGCATGACCTGCAGCTCACTGAGTTTTCTTTAATACAATATGCAGTTGTTATCCGTGACCTGTGCCGCTCAAATGCTCCACTCAATCCCTGCGCATCCCAAAATGCCTCTGAACACAGAGTGACGCTGGCAGATGGCACTGCTGGTAATGAGGTAAATGTTGAGTTGTGTGTTGAAAACAGCGGTCTGAATGCAACGCTAATGTGTGTCAGGACCCTGAATCCTCCATTAGTGTGGTGAAAGCAGGCCAGATCTCTTGCAGGGCTTCGGGGACATGACGGGCCTCCAGGTTTTTCTTTTCCACCTGACGTCCTGGCTGCCTAATTGAATTAATCATTTGCTAAATGAGGCCTGGGCTGCTGTAACCCTGTGCTATCTATCAGAGAATAAAGGGCTGAACCCTTCCACACACACACAACCTCCCAGACCACAGCTGGAGAGAGACAGAGGCGAGCTATAATTAGTGAGCGCATTACACGGAGAAAGAGACGAGGAGAGAGACAGAACCAGAGAATTGTGCTGCAAAGATAATGTGTGCACAGAACGAATGCAAATGAGCTGCACGTGTGCACACAACCTCATCCAGCCTGAGAAATACAAGATAAACTTCAGATCTCTTCTGCATCAGAGGCAGAACTGCATTACGATATTTAAACTTGAGAGCAAGAACAAGAAAGACAAAAAACATAGAAAACTGAATACATTAACTAATTGAAATAGCCTGTTTCTGCCTTAAATAAAACAGGTCATTGTGAGATATTGTGAGAGAGTTTAAAATATGAAATAAAGTTGCAATTATGAGATACAAAGTTACATGTTATGACATTTTTGTGGAAACCATAATAAAAAAATGTCATGATTGTTTGATTAATAATTCAAAGGCATTTATTTGAAATATAAATTTTTAACATCATACATGTCTTCAATGAGACTTTAATGTGTCCTTGCTGAATAAAAGTGATATGTGATATGAATATATTTGAGTGAATATCACCTACTTTATATCAAAAAGACCAAACCAGGTCAGCAAGCACCCAGTGGACATTTCCATGCACCTGAGGTAACTAACAGTAGCAAACACAAGAGGATGAAATCCTCTAATATGCCATTAACATGAATGAATAAAAATGGTTCAGCGGGTAGGATTACACACCAACATTACTGCTCCGACAATCAGTTAAATTACTCAGCGTCAGGATTGAGATCATGAATAAAACTCAGTCCTGTCACCGCCCAGTAATCCCAGTACAGCCTGTATCTGCCGTACGGAGACACCATGTCCTCTCTACTCCATTTAACACATTCACCATGTTTACATTCACTACACTGAGGTCTGGGGTTTACCCTAAAATCAACACAAAAATGTGCAAACATTGTTTGGAGATTTATGGTCTTAGATCAAATATAAATAATGATTTCTCTGCTATTTTTGTGCAATGAAACAAAGACTGATTGAACAAAAACGCCTGAAACACTAACAGAAATTACAGTCCTGTGTCCCCTTAATTTCTGTCCTTCATCTATGTGAAAATTAATTAAACCAAATCATATTAAATATCCCTTATGATACTGCATATAATTAATTTGTTTCATGGCAATGAAATGGTACTTTGCACATCTATATGCAATAACATTGTTATTGGGTCTAAATGCAATAACTTTTTTGCATCTAAATACAATAAAATTATTTGCTCCATCTATATGCATTAAATTATTTGTTGCATGTAAATGCAATAACTTTTTTTCGGAATATTTAGCCTATATTTTTAATTATTCTGATGTAAAAATATTAACAAATTTTTGTCACATAAGTTAAGTTCAAGTGCATTAAATCTTCTAAGAGACAATTATTAACACAATGGGTAAGTGATGCAAAAACCAAAGTTTGTCCATATGGCAAAATCACGCCTATGACAGTTAAAACCACATATCGTTCTCTAGTTTGATACTCCACCAAAACACATTGACAGCAGCCGCCGTAGCATGTTCTATAAAAGACCAGCGAGCCTGTTTGAGCCATCAGTGTCAGAGAGAATTAGAGCGGGTGAACGGCACACGCGGTGAGACAGTGTTAACTCCCTGCTGAAGTAGAGGAGGACGGGTGAAGATGAAGTCTCTCACACCTCCAGTGTAGTGGCTGTCTGCAGGTGCTCCTCTGCCAGAACCACAGGTGCAGGACTGAGTCATGCAGAGGAACGACAGGAGACAGCAGAGATGGACCACTTGTAGGAAAATGAATGGAAACTGCAACGTCCTCAAACAAACTAAGACTTGTAAACATGTACTACATTCATTTATGGGCATAAAATGTTATTCCAAGCCATCATTTGGCTCTTAAATCAATGGAAATGCAGTTTGGGCCTACTACAAAACAAAAGCCTGGGACTAAATTTGTGCTTCGAACCCTGATGAGGTGCAGCTCGGATCAACCGGATGCTTCACCGAACAGAACCGCCGAGGAAAAGCCTCTTACACTCATATACCTAATAAGGAAAAGCTTCAAAAGTCCAATCCTTTAATGCATCTCCTCAGACTGCAAAACAAACCCCCACCACAGCGGAAAAAGCAAAAAGACTGGCTTTATCGGCGTTAAGCCGTCCGCTTTACGCACAGCCATCTTCAGGAGAGATTATGACCATTTATGTAAAATCCTTATTCACGTCAGCCATCAGGATCTACTGAGTGCTCCCGGGTTTTGCATTTTGCAGGAAATGAGACAAGACAAGCCCTATTTTACGCACATACACATACCTTTGCGTGATTAAACATGTCAGCTGGACTCTGGCCAATGAGGCACAACTTACAAAAGGGCAATCGCGGGTCTAAAAAAGGTACATGCATGTTTAGTCACCGATGGAACGACTACACTAACACCTCGTTCTTGATTTCAGCCCCCGTACAGTATTTACACACACTTTCTCTTGCACATCAATGTTTACAGTAGGTGTGGCGGCCATTTCGCATCCTGAATCACTGCCAGCTAGAAATGAGAATGATCAAAAATAACACAGCACGCTAAACTGACTGTGAAGGGTACGTCCTAATTGGGCGCAGAGTCTACGGTCTTCAGACAAACACACGAAGCAAAGAGCCAAAACGAGAGGAGGACTGGCACAGCTTGACAGATGACTAAATGCACCAGGGCCCTTATTAAAGTTTCACTGATAAAACACAACACTTGTAAGCGATCAAATATTAAATCCATTCCCATCTATTCTGCAGCATCACGCATCACTTCCTGGTAATATGCTTCTTTGTTGGGATGACTGAATGGTCTGGATTCAAAATGAACAAATTGACCCTAGTCTAATTACGCATGATTGCATGTTATTATGGGGAATTTTTTTTTAATACTCCATAAAAATGTGATTTGTTCCGGTTCTAAAACAAATGTCCTGTTCTGATGACATCACCAATCCCTCGCACTTTACAGCCCCGCCCCCTCTATCCACCTGCCATATAAACCAGTCATTCAAATCCAATTAAAAAACAATATTTTCCTCAATGAATATACTTTTATTTACAGATGTAGATGAATTCTCGAAACACTTGATCGTGATTGGTCGATCCATTTAGCATTCTTAATGGAGTCGCCATCCACCATTTGCTCGGCAAACACGACAAGTTTTTTGCCGGCCGACTCTCTGATACTGAGCAGACCGTGATAAATATGCATGTTTAACTTTTCAGCAGCCTGGCGGAGTGAAAATGTGTCAAGCAGCATGTATAAATCTACAATCGAGGCTGTGATCGGGACACTTAAAAATGCATGAGCTCTTTTTTATGTTCCACTGTCTGCTGCAGCACTCTAGAGCGAGAGCGGACACAAGAGCCTCTTTATGAGCCGAACATGATTCACTAGATAACAACAAAACTGATATAAGTGCTATATTTCAGGAGAGTATGAAGAAGAACACGGTGGCTCTGTACCAAAACCTAGTGAGCTGCCTACCTATAGACAGCATTTTAAGACATCAGATATGCTTCTGACAAGATGCCTATTCCAAAAGGTAGCAGCATGATTACTGATTGTGCTGCGTTATAAGATCACTTTTTGACACAGAACTATGTTTTGCGACAAGCTTAGTGAAAAATATAATTTTATGTGCACTTGATTATCATAGAAATGAATTACAATCACACTGAGTGAAATCAATTGTGAATTTTCCTTCCATTCGAGGAACGCTATTATTTATATAGTAATATTACAAAAATATTAATACAATTCAATTCAATATACACATACATACAGTACATACATACACCAAGCCTACACCTAAACCTACCCCTTACAGAAAACTTTCTGCATTATTTGATTTTCAAAAAACTTCATTCTCTATGATCTATAAGCTTGTTTCCTCGTAAGCTTTCCTCAAAGCTTCCATTTTTAGATGCTTTGCTTTAAAAAGCCGAACTTTTATCTAAGATGCTTTGCTTTGCTCGTGTTTGTTTGTTTCATGAGACTTATTGACGTCTTATCTGAGTTGGAGATGGATAGAGATAGCTCCTTTGAAAGAGAGCACACCTTTGATCATTTCTTCAGAGACTGGTCTTAATTGTGAGCGGAGGATTGATCTGCTCGGAGGAGGATTGACCTTAAGACTCTGACGGAGCAGTAAGGGTGGTAGTGACCCAGGTGGAAAACGGAGGAGGGGGAGGTCAAATTAGGGGTCTCTGAGAAGAGATGAACAGGCAAGTTTTCTCAAGTGTCCTAATGAAGCCAGTGTGGTCAGTATGGGTCAATCCTTACATTGATCTGGAATGAACGACAGGCATCAATGCATCCAAAAAAACAAGATTTAGATGTTTTCAACATGTCTAGGACACGTTTAAGGATGACAAAACATGAGGAGCCAAATTGCACAAGCAAACTCATCAATGGCTTTAGCTGATATGGATGCACCAGAGATTATTGTGAAATAACAAATCATTATGTAGTGCTGAAATGACCTTTAATATGTCAAAGCATACCGTTTATGACCCTGACGTGTAATAGGTCTCTCTACTGCAGATGAAGTCTTATTCATTATTATACAACCATGCACCGCTCTGTTCGTGTCATATTAATTGGTCAAATGTCAATTAAAACAATTCAATACAAGTGCCAGTCTGACTGCCCAAGGGTTTCATGTGCAAGAGGAAAACACAGTTGAATGCTTGCAAATCAATAGCAGGCAAAAAGACAACATAAAGAATATGTTTTAACATAATGCAATACATTTACCCACACTAGCCCTCCATAATCCCATTGCTGTTCTCGTGAATATAAACGAAATCTCCCTTCACAGGACATCCTAGCACGATGTGTATTATAATATTCTGTTATTTAGGTGGGTGGGTGTTGATTTGCACAACAAATGGGGTTTGCATTGTTCAGTAACGCACACAAACAAACAAACAAACGATCTGACATGTGTCACTGCTCCATATGGTGGAGAAATAAACGCAGTCACACGAACGCATTTTTACCTGTATGAAATCTGTTTCCTGAACGCCAGACCTTTGAGTTTCTCCTCCAGCGAGTCCTCCATGTCGGCGAAGCTGCTCAGACTGTCGCTGCCGCCCATCGCCGCGTCTCTCCTGCAGGCGCGTGTCTGCTCGTCCGCTGATTCTCCACCGGCGGCTCCTCTGCCGCTGCGCTCCGCCTGAGACGCGCGAATGTCGGCCAGGGGGTCCATCATGCTCCGGTCGGCACTGAGTGGACCCCCTTCTCTCCTCCGGCGCTTAAACGTCCTTCCAAACGCGTCCACCGATGACCCTCATGGGATGAATAATATCTATCTATCTATCTATCTATCTATCTATCTATCTATCTATCTATCTATCTATCTATCTATCTATCTATCTATCTATCTATCTATCTATCTATCTATCTATCTATCGATTGATTCACGATTCGGTCACGTTACGCGCACGCATGATCCGCGGAACTACAACAACAGCTTCATCCATCCGCGAGGACATTCTGGGATTTGCCTCCTCATCCTCCTTCAGCATCGGGAATGAAAGTAGGGCAGAGGGTCTCTGACTGGACACGCGAAATGCGTGGTGATCTCTGACGTGTCCGCCGTGAGCGCGATAGAAGCGTGTCCGCTGAGAGAGCGCGAGCGAGACGCGACGCGACGCAGAAGAAGCGTGTTTACGCGAGCGTTTAAACCGGACCTGATTGTGATTACAGACCCTTTGTTCGGTCAGGAACCTCCTGAGACACAGCGGAAAAACAAATAAATACACATAACATTTTTTAAATAATAAACATAGATTCTTTAGATTTATGGCGCTTGTATGGGCTATTTCCTTTAAAAAATGCCGAATTATAACCAGACTGTGTAGGTTCATTAATATTAACATATTGGCCACGCCCCCATAACTTTTGTTACGACAGAAGAGATAGCCTGCGTCCCAGTGTGCACACTATCCATGCTAACTTCTATGTGATATTAGTCATTTCTAATACTGGGACGCAGGGCTAATATTATAATATTATTTGGCTACACCCCCAGTATTTGATTTGTCAGAAAAGCTTGTTAATGTTAATATAATATGATCACATTAAATATATATTTGTTAGTTCAGTGCCTTTCTTTATTGTTTCACTTGTCCTCAATTGTTTATTCTTATTCTGCCAAAAAACTGTAACAAAAACCGATGTGGTATTATTTTTGTAAAAAATAAAATATATATAATATATATATATATATAAATAAATAAAAAGGATGACGTGCAATGAATGTGCATTTTGATATTGATAATGATAATTTTTGAAAATTGATAACAAAAAAAAACTCTGCTTGATAGAGAAAAATTTGGGAGAGCAATAAATTAACTTTATAAAAAATTAAAATAAATTGTCACAGGACATCCTGGCACGTCCTTTTAAAAATGAGGAAAACAATTACAAATGGCAAGTTGAATCTTTTATTAAACTAGAACAAATGCATTTACCCCAAATATCCTAGAAATATTGCCATAATCAAAGAATCACCTGCATATGTCCACAACAGCACATTTATTCAAGGGTTAACATCATTTTTCCAAGAAGTCATGAGAGTCAGAGACTACATGCATTTTTCTTCTAACACAATTTGGCTAATGTGATTTAATGAATGACGTGCATCATCTGAGCTCTCTGATGTGGAGAAAACGCCTTTCTTTTGCATTAAAAAACGGTAAAACTTTACAATAAGGTTCATTAGTTAACTACATTCGTTAACATGAACTAAGAATGAACAATACTTCTACAGCCTTTATTCATCTTGATGTTAATTTAAGCATTTACTAATGCATTATTAAAATCACGAGCTGTGCTTGTTAATATTAGTTAATGCACTGTGAACTAACATGAACAACTCTATTTGTATTAACTAACATTAACAACGAGTGTAATAAATGTATTATTCATATTAGTTAATACATTAACTAATGTTAACAAATGACACCTTATTGTAAAGTGTTACCAAAAAATCCTCTGAGGGACAGGAAAATTAAAAAGCAGATCCAGTCGTTATGAAAATAATTCATAGTCAAGCAACTAGATGATATAAAACATCACTTCAACATCCTAGTAGACAACAAATATAAATCAGGCTAATTTAATCATTTAATATAGAGAAAGCCAACATGAATGCACAGCTAAATGACGGCTCAGAGTCCTGATTTACAATGCTTTTACAAAGGAGAATATTTATTAGCTCACAGAAAAAAAGACATAAACAAGGCAGAGTGATTTCAGGAAGAGCCTGAGATTGCATTGTGATGCGATGAAAGTGTAATATAGTTAAGACGTTATTCTGAATACATAAGAAACGCACACCATTTCTGACACAGATGTTGCGTGACAAACATTTGCATCTGAATGCATGGCATCAGGACAAAACCATCTCCTTCAAAACACTCTTGTTTCCAGGATAAAAGGATGACAGGCATGCTAAAAATAATAAATAACAGATCAATTCTACCGGGACGCAGTGCAAGTGAGTCCACAGAACGGCTGAAATCGCTCGGGACTCGTTCATATCAGAGCAAGAGAACGCCAGAGAGCGTCTTTTACTCCCACAAGAGCGCAGACGAGGGTTGGATGGTGGCCAGATGAGGACAAAAAGGGCCATCTGTCCTTAATAAAGAGGGCAACGTCATACGAGGGACTTCAGGGACAGAGAGCATCCGTCCTTTTCATGTCAAGTCCATATTGTCCCGCTTTCATCGCCCTCAACCAACATCTCCATTATATCAATCACATCAATTCATATCTCTCCCAACACACTTACAATACAGGATACTGAAAATATTTACATATTCAGACAAACGCTTTGGAAAGTCGCAATCTACAAACTGTAAACAGAGATTTAGTCAATAATCTTAATACAGTTTGAAACTTTGCACTATTTTTATGAATCTTTGGAACTGTATTTTGATTGACATGTTACATAGTTGTCATGCGAATATGAAAACAGATGCAAATTCAATATATTACTACACAATCTCAGTAGCACGGGGCAAATAGGCGAAAAAGGAAAATAAAGATTATTAAAACAAAAATTCTAAGCATATAAAAAACGAAAATAGTGTACATGAGTATCAAAATTTGATATACTGCTGGAATGGAATAAAAATATATTTTTGAGTTTTTGTGTTTATTTAAAAAAAAAAAAGGACATCTAAGTAAAACAATACTATAAATATAAAGCCTATGGCCCGCTGCTGCAGGGATCTCAGGACGTCTCGTTGACGGTCCTCTCCAGCTGTATGACTTTAGCCGTCTCATTTGACCACTGATCTGACCTGCCAAAACAAAACCTAGTGTTCAGCCTCCATGTGTCATCAAATCATCAAATCGAAGCAGCCACAGAAGGACGGTCGTTACCTGTGTGAGTGCAGGTCTATGAGAATGGCCTTTTGCCCTCGTGTTTCATTGGTGTTTAGCATAAGTGGGCGGGGCTCTGCTTGACGAAGCTCCGCCTGCTCCAGTATGTGCTGCTGTTCTAAACGCCAAGCAGCCATTACGTCAGCCTGATGGTCCCATTCAGGATAATCCCCACCCAGCCCGACAGGATGAGGCTCGTCCAGACCCCCGTGCTCCAGAATGGACAACAGGTTCCGGGACCTCACTGTGGAAATGAACAAACTGAAGGACTTTTCTTACAGCTTTTTATTAAACAGATGCAAATGGTCTCAGATGCTAGTGTTTCAGATCACACACACACACACACACACACACACACACACACACACACACACACACACACACACACACACACACACACACACACACACACACACACACACACACACACACACACACACACACACACACACACACACACACACACACACACACACACACACACACACACACACACACACACACACACACACACACACACACACACACACACATTTAGAATGAATCGCATTATAAGGTTTGACCCCAAGTTCTTGCCGTCATCGCAGCGCAGAAGGTTATCTGTCGTGTGTGATGAGTGTTGCCAGGGTAGCGGCATAACAAGTAATTGGGAAAAATTACAGAGCCGCGGGTTGCGGTTTTTTTGGCTACTTTTAATAATAATAATAATATTACGATATTATCACGATTACGATAGAATACGGTTAGTATGTGATTCTCTTGAGATGAATGTGTACATCTGAAATGCTCATTTGTGCAGCGATATAAAAGGCTATAAATAGTATATTCTAACAATAGTAAATGACCAAATTCCACTTGTGATCGCAAAAGGAAGTTATTACAAACACTCGATGGTGGTTTGAAGTGAGTTCTGAGTAGAAGTGCACTATTAATCTCATAAATTGTCTTATGAAGCTAATGTTAGCTCTACTGCAGCTGCAGAACAGGTCCAATACTTCTTCATAATGCATTTTGTCATAATACTTCACGTAAGGTCGCAAGAAAATGTTTTGTTGTATTTATTTAGAAATACTTTTGATAATAGTTGGGTAAATGTATAACGCTACTGGGATTGAAGCGATGTGGCTTGGTAAATGTTTTATTGTCAGTAAAAAGACTGATAACGGCTGAATAAAAACAAAATAATAATTATAAAAGAATAATAAGGTGTCTTATAATTATGCCTCATACCTGGTGGAGGTGTGAAAGGTTCTGTTTCCTTAAACTAGTTTGTCATGCATTTCTTTATTTCAACACATTTACAGGTAAATCCTAGTATTTTAAAACAGTCCATGACTGTGATTAACGCGATTCATTTTTTTTATTGATTGATAGCAGTAATATATACACATACATACATATGTGTATGTGTTGTGTGTGTGTGTGTATATGTATACATATGTGTGATGTGTGAGTGTGTGATGAGTGTGTGAGTGAGTGAGTGAGTGAGTGAGTGAGAGTGAGTGAGTGAGTGAGAGAGTGAGAGAGAGAGTCACATCACAGCGGAGTGTACAGCGTGTCAGAAATCGTCTTAATCGCGGCTTGTTTGCAAACACATACGAGCATCATCACTGTGTCTGTCACGCGACTCTGTTCCTCTCGTGCTTGAACTGATGGTAAAACTAAGGACATTATTTTTGAAAGCTGAAGCTGGTGATTATGGAAAGGGGCGTTACATTTCCGACGCAGCTTGTGGTGTTCGGCCAATCACAATGCACTGTGCCTGTTGGCCAATCAGAGCAGACTGTGCTTGTTGGAAGGAGGGTCTTTGTATAGAACTAATCGTTTGAGAGGCGGGGTATAAAGGAACTACAATAATGTACAGTATTTGAAAAATAATTTTTTACATTAAAGCATGCCAACATATTCTGTTACACCAAATAATGATTTATTTCATTGTCAGCATCATATGACCCTTTTAAACAAATTGTATTTATTTATATAAATAATTATTGATACATTTTATTGCTCATTATTTTTTCATAATAATTGTAATACGTTTTATAATATTTAATTATAAATGAGATCCTAAAAGGCCGGCAGGTTGTGGAAATGAACAAACCAGATTTTTTTTCTTGCTGTTAATAGCAGACGTCTCGGCTGAGATGGATATTAATATCAGGTGTAAACAGCTCCTGTATTAGTACTGTAGTGTTTTGTTCAAGCGGTGCATTAACTGAATGACGCGCGCGGGAGGAACGTGATGCGGGCGGATCAGAGATCAGCGATGATAAAGCGATCGCTCTGCTTTTAAAGGCATGATAATTACTGGCCCACTCCAGCACTGATAATGACTCTCAGCAGCTCAAGAGGGGCGCAGACTACTAATATGATCCAAATCCAGCCATTCCTCCATTCATTAGTCAACAAGAGACAGAGAATAATGAGCAAACTACAGCACGAGTGCGGTGTGTATTAGAGCTGGATCGATATGAAAATGATCAGTATGACAGCGGCTCTAGTACCTCTGCATTAATACTAAATCCATACTTTAGTCAACACATAAACAGCCTCACACCTGATGACGTTTTAATATTGTGCAGATGAAGACCGACTCCTGAATATAATACTTATATTATGTAATATATATACAAAATGTATATCTTATGCATGCGTGTATACACAACCTGACATATACAGACAAATGGCATGTTTAAAGACGAATATTAATGTAATTTTAAATAGATATTTAAATGTTTTTTTTTTTTTTACAAATATATTTCAGTATAATACATATAATTAATCATTAATATATATACTAATATATTTTAACAATATATATAAAAAATAATATTACTTATAAGTAATACTTATTAATATATAGTATGTTAAAATATATTAGTAATATATATAAGTTTATATTTATGTTACAATATTTTAGTAGTTAATATGATGACATATATGAAATTCTAAATTATATAGAATTATCTATTTATAGCTTGTGTGTGCATATATATATATATTTGAGTAAAGAGATCATATATTATATACACATAATTATTTGGATATTTATATTATTTTACAATATATATTTTAATATATACAAATGTATGTATGATAACATAGCAAATGCATATCATATCTAATTAGAAGTTGCATGTCTCAGTATATTTTTGTACCGCTATCCCAGCATGCATACCTGTAGTGGTGTACGAGTCCTGTATGGAGATCTCTCTGCTCAGGTCTGTTTTGGTGATGGAGGAACAGGGACTCAGGCCTTGGTAGAAACTCCCCAAGAACACCGAAAAACACAGAACCACCACCTGCACACAGACAGCAGTGCTTCTGTTAGTGCTCATTCTCACACACACACACACACACACACACACACACACACACACACACACACACACACACACACACACACACACACACACACACACACACACACACACACACACACACACACAACACACACACACACACACACACACACACACACACACACACACACACACACACACACACACACACACACACACACACACACACACACACACACACACACACACACACACACACACACCACACACACAACACACACACACACACACACACACACACACACACACACAGACACCACACACACACACACACACACACACACACACACACACACACACACACACACACACACACACACACACACACACACAGCTGACCGTTGATGCAGGAAGCGCTCACCATGAGGCATGTGGAGGTCTGGGTGCCCGTCACCCTGCAGGACAGCGGGACCTTTCCTGCCACCGCCGCCTGCAGCGAGTGCAGCTGCTGCAGCAGAGACCTGCCACACAATCAATACAGCCCCGTTTACATAGCATGTATCATTAAAGGCACAGTATGTCATTTTCACCGCTAGAGGGAGCTTATTCATAATAAACAAAGAAACAAGGGCGTAGTTTGATGACGCTGTGATTAAGTGTGGAATTATGGGAGTTGTTGTCTTCATCCCCACAGCCGATGCAATCCGATGGGACTCAGTCAAAAATCACGTTCATGGATGCACTAATGTATTAATGATTTATTAAGATGACTGTAGTATGATGCACGGTGGGCGGAAAGCCGTGAGAGCGAAACGAGGACGCATGGATTTCTTTCTTTTACGATATATGCTCTCGTGTTTGTTTACTTTATAATTTTTTTATTTCATTGAACTGGACATCTCGATTATTTATTATGTGCGAATAAAGCGAACCTTTTATTATGCCACAGTCGACCGCTTCCGCTTCTTCTGGTCATGTGTATGTGAGGTAAAGCAGTGCTGGTTTATCATACTAGATCATTTGTGTGTGTTGAAAGTACTGGTATAATGCTACTATGTGCATTCATCACCGGTCTAATAAAACACATAACATATTAAAGCGTCTTTGGTGTTTCCATGTTTTCTACAAAATAAAACCGGAAATCGGGGGTGTCCGTTATTGACACGGTCCGTTTCACTAGTTAAAATTGCTAATTTCTCTGGATTTATACATTCTTCAAAACATTTGGGATAATATATGTAGACAAGTCAGCTAAATATATAACACTGTTCTAGTGGTTTTTGGATATTTTCCATATTGTGATTTAATGACTGAAAATTCATCCCGCAGCAGAACGCGTGAGCTCAAAACACCAGCTAACGAGTTCATGATCTGTAACGTGCAGTGCAGATTACTGGAGAGGGTTCGAGGCTCTTACTTGTTAGTGCACTCCAGCGTTTCAACTTTCCTGCGTAACTCACTGTTCTCGTTGGAGCAGGTCTCCACCCTGTGGATGAAGAGGGAGTTTCAGTTTCACATACAGATACTCAAAATATATAGCACTTGTACATTTCTTTAACATGGAACTGGATTTGCAACCTATTTTACTTCCTTTTCTCATTAAAAAATTGAGAAAAACTGCAATGCATATTTTAATCAAAATATATACACAGATATATGATTAATCATTTAAGTACTTTCATTAATAGTTAACATGAATTACATTTGTATATATATATAATTCTATGTAATTATTATACATTTTAATTATGTATCATAATTATAATGTCACATGCTGTTTGCCCCAAAGTTTTCATGTAGCTACTAAAAATATTTAATTTGTAAATTTGTGTAACATGAAACTTTTTTCAAAAAGCAACCCATTTTACTTTCATGTGACTTAAGTAAGAAAATCATATTTAATAAAGAAAAAAACTAATATATATATATATGTGAAATATACATTTTAATCTACTTCTATACATAGCTATACATATACATAGATTTATAATTTACATAATTTTAATGTTAAACACTATAATAATATTTGAATAAATTAATTATATTTTAAGTATAAATCTATATAAATATATCCATACATGTGTATTTTCTTTGATAATTTGTCTTAATTCTAGGTGAAAAGCAATATTTTATGTAAAAACAAACAGGAAAGGTTTCAGAAGTGGAGCAGGTCACTATACTTTAATGAAGATTATTAAAAATAAATTATTGTAATAACAGAATAATATTATTGGAGTCTTTTAAGCTTGAACAGCTTAATCTTTAAATTTGCAACACCTGAGAACTCGAGTGGAAAAGGCTGATTTATTTCTCATAAATGTTATATTTAGATATGCTAATTAAATCTGATGAGTATTTATCAGACTTACTTCTTCTCCAAAGTATCCATGTACTCTTTCTTTTTCCTGCGGCTCTCTTGTGCTGAAATCTGAAAATCATGAGTGTGTTTGATATTAATTTTAGTACTCAGATTTGAAGTGTGCCTCTTTGTACAGTTTTGCGAGGCTGAGGTCTGACCTTGTTCTTGATCTTTCTGCGGATCTTCTTCAGTGCTTTCTCCTCAGCTTTGGACAGGGGCAGTTTGGTGGGCACGGGATACCCCTCAGCGATGAGCGTGCGTTTCTCCTCCTCCGTCAGCAGGAGAGGCCCGGAGCCCTGCAGTTTCTGTCAGATCAGACGAGAGGAGGTTAATAAAACGCTACACGTCTGTTAATGAACAAGATGTGTTTGTACTCACATGAGCTGCAGTCAGCAGAGGAGAGCTGGAGAGGGACGACGGGGCTCTCGGCGCCACCTTGAGGACAGCAGGGGTGTGTGTGGGACTGGCGGGAGCACAGGGGTGAACGGGACTCTGACTGCCCTCGGAGTCACTGCCGTGAGAGCTGGGAGGAGTGGGTGGCATCTGGAGAGACTCCAGGCCTGACAAGAACATTACAGATCCATTCAAATCACAGCATTCTGTGGCCAAATACTTGTAATACATTTTTACATAGCTGTGTGACTTTCATATTTCTTCTATTACTCGGAATCATTTTTCTTCTCAAATAATAATAAAAGTAATCATTCAACTTTTAAATGAATATATTCACTGAAATAATTTAAATTATTTTTATTATTATTAAAATTTAATTATTTAAAGGTAAAATCAATATTTCATACCTTTTTGGGTAATTATGTATTATTTTCTTCTCAAATAAACAAATCAATTATTTAAATGATTAAATTATTGCTTAAATTCAATTAAAATGTTTGATTTATTAAAATGTAATTATTTAAAATTCCATATTCATTTATTTAATTTCTTTTCAAATAACTAAAATAAATTATTTAAATTATGAAATTATTTGATTATTAAATGAACGTTTAAATTAAATAGTTTAAATTGAAATACTTAAATGAACATGAAATACTGATTTTAGGTTAAAATAATTTCATTTTAATAGAAATAGAATTTAAATTATTTAAATAGTATGTTAATAATTTAAATAATGTAGTTTAGTTATTTAAGATGAAAAATACTTTTTACTTATGAAAAAATAAATAAATTATTGAAAACTAAAAAAAATATTTTTTTTAAGTACACATGCAATAAATCATTTTCTTCTCAAATAACTAAAATAAATTATTTTAATTATGAAAGCACTGTTTAAATTATATATAAAAAAGAATAATTATATAATTAAAATAAAAAACTAAATTAATAATTGCCCACTTTTTTGGTAAGTACAAATGTATTGCATTAAATGAAGCAAATTATTTTAATTATTTTAAATATTTAGATTATTACATTTTAATAATTTCATTTTTTATTCAAAATAATAAAAAAACAATAATTTAAGCACATTTATTTATTTTTTGTGTAATAATGTAGTCAGGTCATTATTGAAAAATAAACCCATTCAGGATGATTCAAGCGCATTAACGGTTTATGATAATGACCAGGTGACGATGTTATTTACTGTAATCATTAATGCACTCTGATATCTATTTTTTGTGGAATAACCCAAAAATGTCAGAGACAGTGATTTACCTTTGGGTGAGAGGTTTAAGAACTGATCCACCTCGTGCGGCTCCAGTTTAATCTGAGGGCTGAGACTCTCGCTGTCCTCCTTCACCTGCAAATACGAGCAGAAATCAGCACTTCAATAACATCCCACTGACTGTGTGTGTGTGTGTGTGTGTGTGTGTGTGCGTGTGGTGGTGTGTGTGGGGTGTCTGTGTGCGTGTGTGTGTCTGTGTGTGTGCGTGTGTGCTGTGTGTGCGTGTGTGTGTGCGTGTGTGTGCTGTGTGTGTGTCTGTGTGTGTGTCTGTGTCTGTGCGTGTGTGTGTGCGTGCTGTGTGTGTGTGCTGTGTGCGTGTGTGTGTGCGTGTGTGTGTGTGTGTGTGTGTGTGTGTGTGTGTGTGTGTGTTGCGTGCGTGTGTGTGTGTGTGTGTGTGTGTGTCGTGTGTGTGTGTGTGCGTGTGTGTGTGTGTGCGTGTGTGTGCGTGTGTGTGCATGTGTGCGTGTGTGTGGTCATGTGCTCTGGCTGAGCGGTCTGACCTGTGCGGACGGAGGGGTCAGCGAGGCGTCAGTCACAGGCTCAGAGGCGGGACCCTTGGGGGTCAGAATGAGGGTCAGGTTGGGCAGCAGGACGGGCGACGGGTCACACAGCAGAGGCTCCATCTTCAGTCCTTTATCCTCCTGCTCCATGGGCCACTCGTCATTGTCTGAATCACCTAAAATACACATCACATTGCATTTAGAGATTTATTTTGACTTCTGTTATGAAACTGGAAGCAGATTCTGGCCGAGTCTTACCGGCGTCGCTGCCGGGCTCCCCGGGCAGATGGGACAGGGGCGACTGTGGGCGCGAGTCTCCACACAGAGAGTAACTGTGCTCGGCTTGAATGTGCGGTGGCACTGGAGACGCAGGGGTCAGGTCCTCCTCCGTGTCCATAGCATCTCCACAGCCGGACAGGAACGGGTCGCTTAACAACTGACCCAGCAAAGCCTCTTGGGACAGATCATCCAGCAGCTCGGTGAAGTGCTAAACAGGAACAACACGAATGTGTAAATACTAAATATTGAAATATTTTTCATTTTATTAATTACATTTTTAGTATTATTTAAAATATTTATAACTAAAACCATTCTTTATTATTGGGGTAAGTACACGTTATACGTTTTTTCTCAAATATCTAAAACTAATTATTTAAACTACCTATTGAATTATAATTTAATTATAATGAATCCCACCTAAAAAGGGTCTAGAACCGCCCTTGGCTAATTGTCAGTCTCTTACATGCATGCTTCTCGTAGCGGATGCATATAAACCGCCTTTTAATTAACAGAGTAGAATAATTATGGCTGATATTAAGACATGCAAACGTAAAAGAAAACCAAACTGGACACAAGAACAGCTGTAACTTCTTGCCCTAACTGGTTAATGAAAAGGATATAATCAAAGGAAAATTTGGAGTTGGGATACCCTCCAAACCCTAAAGGCGATACATTTTAAAAGCTCATTATCGTCAAATGTTTCTAAAATGTTTATATTCTGAGGCAGATTGCCGGCAACAGGAATATTAGGATAGCTGTGAGTTGGTCTTAGTGCTTTAGGAGTCCTCTTCACTACTCCTAACGTTTCACAGATTTAGGAGCTAGTTGTAGCGCTATAACGCTTTGTGAAATACTCATAGAGCAAACATTTAGGAGTCCTAAATTTAGGACTGACACACCCACTATTTTTAAGATTTTCTCCTAAATCGACAAGTTAGAAGCTACTTTTAGCCTTAAGATGTTTTGTGAATACGGGCCCAGATCTCATACCCGGAGGAACAGACTAAACATGATAGCAAGTGCTCACAGGGTAGCCCTCTCCACCAATCAGAGCGCATCACACTTCCTCTCATCCAATCAGACGGCTCATTCCAAGCCCAGTGAGAAGGTTTGATTCAGAGCCAAAACCAACAGACAGCCTCCCCACGTTTTGGCATTCCTATGGGTGCGTTCCAGCCCCCCAGCCCTTCTTAAGAAGGTCTCCTCCTGCTCCTCGAACAGGTTTGGACAGGCTGAGACGCTTCCAGACATTCATTTGATCTCTTAAAGGCTAAACTGGCTCAGGTCAGCGGGTTTCCTCAGGTGCTGTTTAGAGGAATGTTCTGAATTCAACATGTTAAGCTCAGTCTACAGCATTTGTGACTCGTTATCATAAACAGGGCGCTCTTGAATCATCATGATTGGGTCAAGTTTTCAGTAAAGACCATCTGACTGATGTGCATCACACACTTATTCCATGTGTACTTGCCCAAAACACAAAGAAATTTAATTAAATTACTGGCTTTAGTTTTAAACGATTAAATTAAAATATTTAAGTTTATAAAACAAAATGTATTTATTTTAAACAATTATTTAATAATTTAAATATTTAAGAAAATCAAAGTAATTTAATCTAAACAATAATTAAATAATCTGTAATATTGCAAATTATCAGACTGATTTCTGAAGATCATGTGACACTGAAGACTGGAGCAATGATGCTGAAAATCCAGCTTTGCATCACAGGAATAAATTGCGTTTTAAAATATATTTAAATAGAAAACAGTTATTTTAATTTGTAATAATATTTCACAATATTACGTTTTTTACTGTATTTTTAACTCAAATAAATGCAGCCTTGGTGAGCATTTCATATATAAAAGACAAAAAGAAACACTCCACACTTTTAAACCATATTTTTTTACGATATAGAAATATATGATATAGTACATTTACATGATAAAACTATATAATTTATGATGACTATAAAAACTGCTCTGTCACAACAGACTCGTCTCCATGTGCTCAGAGGAGTCAGATTCTAGAGACGGCTCATCGGCAAGAAGAGGGTCAATGCAACGCAGACATTCAAACAACTGCGTCTGCTCTGTGTGCATCTGCACAGCCAGCCAGCAGGGTCTCTGGGTTCAGCCAACAAGATCAAACCACGCTGCTTTGACTAGCACAACCTGACAGAACGGGACGTGATGCTCGTGCTGCTGACTGACAGCAACACAAGAGCAATAACACCCCAAGAGCAGAATTTCGGCACTGTTCAGTTTGAGTCGATGGCCTACCTTGAGGCCGTTTTTGGCAATATCTATCAGTAACTGTAATGTACACATGCTAAAGTGCACACTGCACTCTTTCAAGACCACTTAGCAGATCAGCTTGGCTCACACTTGGTCACAGATCCTGGCTGCACATCAATTGGACAGTTAGTTTGATCTGTCATTATGATATCAGTGGCAACATTTACTAATCGGCCTTACAAACTAAAGGCCTTGTACAAAAAAATAATTAAAAGAGACATTTGTATCTTCCTTCGACCCTAAGTGAAGAACGGTCATTATAGATGACTTTGAAAGCTCTTTGTCAACTTTGCATAACTCTAATAAGCATAAAATGCATATGTTTGGTGTTTTGCACACACATGCTGGGCTTTTAATTAGATATAATTATTTTTAGCAATACTTAAAATATAAAAATACTTCAAATCAACATTTATCTCCAAGGTTTCAGCAGGTTATATGAAAGCCAATGTAAGACTTTTTAAAGACCATTTTAAGACCAATTCAATAATTAACCCAATTCCTAAATCAAAATACAAGATATTTTTTGTGAAACTGATAAAAATGAAGTAAGTTCATGCTTAAAACAAGAACAAATATCCACCAATGGGCTCAGAAAAATCAACTTAATTCAAAGAAAAAGGTTTTCATCCCCCCCTCAATTTCTCAGAAAACAAGACTTCAGCTATCTTCATTTTGCATCTCAAATAAATGTATCTTGATTTAAGGATGTTCAGACACTTAAACTGGAAAACAAGACAACATTCCCGAGGAAGAGATTTATTCTATGCAGTGCGCATTTAATCATATTTAATTCTACTACCTTTTATGTATTTAATATATTTTAAGGCCTTAATTTAAAGAAGGGCAAACTAATACTGATTTAAGACCTGCAGAAACCCTGTCTTTCAGATTTGCAATGCATTATGGGACTGCATTCACCACAAAATACACAATGAATGTAAGATACAGTTCACATTTACTGTTGTTCAGTGAATCTTCACAGGCAAAATTTAGTTATTTCAATACACACAGATTTGGCAAAGTTGGTCACGTTCACCAACAGAAAGCTGCCTACAAAAAATGCCATCTAGGTAGGCAGCTCACAAGGTTTTGGAAAAGAGCCGCCAGCAAAGATGTCATAAAAATGAGTTAAACGAGGCCAAGCTGAGCAAACTAGCAAGAAAAGAGGGTGAGTCTGGGCTGAAAATGGAGAGAAGCCAGCGTATGAGATCAATTATAGACTGACTCAGAGGTTAACCAAGTCAAAAAACAGAGAGAGAAAGACAATAAAACAGCTAAACCAATACATAAGGCAACGAGGAGAGAGAAACCATTTGAGAATGCAAGTGACACAGTCGCTCTGGAATGCCTTGCCCTATATTTTCCACTTGTGTTCCTCAACAGCAGCTCTGTCTGCGCCCACCATGGTGAGAAAACGTCTGGAGAGAAACGCATGCAGGTAGCAGAGGTTTCTACAGAGCCTGCCGTCCACCAAAAACACACATTACTTGTGTTCCTCAACAGCAGCTCTGTCTGCGCCCACCATGGTGAGAAAACGTCTGGAGAGAAACGCATGCAGGTAGCAGAGGTTTCTACAGAGCCTGCCGTCCACCAAAAACACACATTACTTGTGTTCCTCAACAGCAGCTCTGTCTGCGCCCACCATGGTGAGAAAACGTCTGGAGAGAAACGCATGCAGGTAGCAGAGGTTTCCACCAAAAACACACATTACTTGTGTTCCTCAACAGCAGCTCTGTCTGCGCCCACCATGGTGAGAAAACGTCTGGAGAGAAACGCATGCAGGTAGCAGAGGTTTCTACAGAGCCTGCCGTCCACCAAAAACACACATTACTGTCCACCAAAACACACATTACTTGTGTTCCTCAACAGCAGCTCTGTCTGCGCCCACCATGGTGAGAAAACGTCTGGAGAGAAACGCATGCAGGTAGCAGAGGTTTCTACAGAGCCTGCCGTCCACCAAAAACACACATTACTTGTGTTCGCATAAACAGTTCTCTTCTGAACTCGCTTAAACTTCATATTTGGCAAAGAGCTGCTTTTCTGGAACGTCTTCTTTGGCCAAAAACCAAAGAATGAAAACAGCAAGCATTTCCAAGGCCACTTAAGGTGAACGCTTCATGTAGCACGAGGAAGCAAAAATCGAAGCAGTTGAAATCAGGTCAGGAGCGGGTGAAGTCCTCAAGTTGTGTGACATAACATGTCATAGCTTTCATCTTCTGGATGCATTAGCACCAGTCATTTCTGTATGAATTCACACATGGTGATGGCCGTACGAAGTCACCGTATTATTATGTCGTTCCTGCATCAGTCACGGCTGATATGCAATTACAGCTGACACTCGAGCGTGTGATGAGATGATTATGATGATTGCTGGAAATTGCTGGGTGTAGACTGCTCTCCCTAAAAGGAACATAAGACCGCGTTCACTCCGAGGAGGACAGACGTGAGGTTTCCTGCGGTTTGAGGATAGAAATAATAACCTCTAAGAGCCTGGTCTGGGATCAGTTCCTTTACTGCAATGGAATAGAAATGCACTGCATACTGCACAGTAAATACATGAATGAATGAATGAATGAATTTATTGTCATTGTACAAGTACAATGAAATTGAATGCAATAATTTGGGTGCATAGTGTAATGAAACAAATAAATAAATCAATCTAATAAATAGTACAGGATCTGTGACACAACATTACACTCAGAAGACGTCTCACATTCAACAGAGTTGCACGACTCATTCAATATTGCACATAATGATCAGTTAAGTTATGCAGTATTTAAAACAGATATGGCTTGGCATGTAAACTATTAATCTTACAGAGATGAACACACATGATGTTTAGTTTATATTTGTACAGTATTCAGAACAGAAATAGCTTTGGCATAAAAACTATTCCTTAATCTGTTTGTTCAGGTTTTATTCAAAAAGAGACACTTTTCACTTACATACACAGTTATCATCTCGGATATTAGGTTGTTTTGCATTTTCAAGCCAATTTAGAGCAAAACTGTCTAACTTACAAAAATAAAAAACTATGGTCAGTATTAATTCTGGGATACTTTGAGTGATTTCATGCCTAAACAAAACACCATATCAGCACTAAAATATATTTAATTTACTTTTTTAAATATATATTAAGAAAATTAATATAATAAAAAAGTAAAATCATACAATATTTCTTGGCAAATAACAAAAACTATATATATTTGTGTCTGCGCGTATGTCTAAGTGATCAAATATAACCAAATACATTTTTAAATAATATATATTTATTTTTCAATAAGATATATGTGTGTATATATATATAATAACCCAAATAAGTGTAATTAAAAATAATATAAAATGTAAGCTATATTCTTTATTTAAAAAGTAAAAATATAGGTCTATATTTACATTTTATTTAAAAATAATACAATATAAAAATATTACTAGTTTTCAAATGATCAGTATACATAAAAAATCGTCCTGTTTAATATTTGATATTATTCAATATAAAAATATTACTAGTTTTCAAATGATCAGTATACATAAAAAATCGTCCTGTTTAATATTTGATAAAAATGCCACAATTTTCTTCACTATCCACACAGTGCACACTAATGAAATAGTAAAAGTAGTATGCAGATTAAGATGTGCCCTACTCCATCAATACGAGCGCCTGCATCCAGCTGGGTGGATTCGGAGAGTGAAGGCTTCTTTGTCACAGTTTGGATGGGTGTGTGTACTACATGTGGTTTCACTGGGGGCAGGGTACTGCAATTTGACTCTTTCTGAGTTTTTGCCCAGCTGGAGAATCTGAATAGTTGTTGGAGGCTCAGAGATTTGTGAGGACAGAGACGCTGGGAGTGGCGTCGGTGGATTCAGACAGCGGCTTGTAATCTTTGATCCTCTCACGGGGGCCGTGAATGTGTGTGCAGGAAGAGGAAGTTTATTAGCCAAACGTGGACACAGATGACACAACCCTTTAAGCAGCAAAACAGATGTGAGGAAAGACCAACCCGCAGGAGACAAAGATCAGTGCTGGTGAGGCTGGACCTTGTCCTTTACGCACCAGTGGATCTGACTCACTGATATTAGTCACTCAAAATCCATTTATTTTGAACTGGAGCGCTGTAGACTTGAGGAAAGCCAGAATGTTTGGCCTCAGAAACACTTCCAGCACATTTGACGGATCTCTTGACGCTGCTGTACAAGAAAGGTCTCATTATTAAGAAGTGGTATTCCAGGACAGGAGCCAATGCTAAGTGACATTTAGCTGGATTGCAAGGGTCTCCTTGACCCAAATACAGAGTTAACCTGCCATACATGATGTTTGTTTAGAGCTTAATGTGTGCCTGCAACGCTGCTGTGAATCAAAACAGCTCAACTTCCAGTAACTACATCAATACGTAGGGTCAAGTAATAATAATCAGCTCATAAACGATCAACACTAGAGAAAATTCCATGAAGCTGAGATGATAATGAATTTTGGAAGAGAGCGAAACTTGTGAAATAAGAATCTAAGAAGATAATAATTGTGAAATAGTGGTTTGGGAATGGATAAAGTGACAAAACAAAATAAAGGGGAAAAGTTTGTATCCTTATCCTAAAGTTCCTAAAGTTCTTTTGTGCTTAGTTGTGCCAGACAGATCCCACCACAAGTCCTTCACTTTTTCCATGAGTCACTTTTCCCAGTGTTTTGAATTGGCCTGGTTCTTGTGCAAGCTGCTTGTGTGCAACTGTTGAGCATGAAATGCAGACAACTACTGATGTATAATACTATAGTATAATAAATGATAAGATACTTGTTCACTGCTTTGTTTTATTTTAAATGAGAAGGTGTACCATTAAACTCTATTACAGTGCTCATAAACGCACACAAAACTCAAGTACATACGGCGCGAGGGGTTCTAGCAGACCAATCACAGCGCTTGCGGTCCGCGTAGAATTGACACGCTGTTAGATTTTTGGAGAGGTGCACGTCAGGAACGACGTAGGTTGCAGCTTAGGCTTGCGTAGGCTGGGGCGTAAGTTCGACGCAGCAGTATAAATTGGGCTTGAGGTGAGACCCTTGAGCAAGGAAGCTCCCCGGGCGCCGCAGCATTGGCTGTGTGTGTGTTTGTTCACTTCTCACTGCATGCTGTGTGTGTGTGTACTTGGATGGGTAAAATGAAGAGCACAAATTCCAAGTATGAGACACCATACTTGGCCACACGTCACATAATTTCCTTTCCTTTACTGAAGAAAAAAGTCATTTCGGATGGCCCGAAGGCGAATAAACTAATAGATTCACAACATGACCGGACACATCCTGCAGATTCGGGACCGTCCCATCCTCCCTTCCCCCCACAGACAGTGAGTGAGACTGTAGTGAGTGTTTGGTGATTCTGGAGCTCCAGGGGTCCAGGAAACGGCTCCACTGGGATCAACATCTGGCCAATAGTGAGTGACCTTAAAGGATGCTGGATGTAAACATGCCGTGACGGCGGATAACAAATAAATCAAATGTGGATTGAAACACTTGATCACCAATCTGTTTGCTCTTTCAGGGGAGGAACAGGAAGACTCTGACTGAATGGAGTGAAAGACACCCTACATGTCCAATACACAAGCAGCAATGTGTAAATGAGTGATTTATCATGTTAATAATACGTGTTATCCTGTGCATATCTATTTGAACAGAAATGTATGTGCAAAAACATTTGATTACGAAGAACATAGACTTAACTGAAAATACATAGCAAAATGTTTCCCAAACGGAGCCATTTGTTTTATAATATTAGTCTTACTTTTTAGAGTCTTTATTTTTAACTCAATTGTGAAGCCTTTTTTTTGGGGGGGGGGGGCACTCATGTCAGAATTATTATTTATTTTAATATTTGATCATTGGATGTGTCTATCAAATGAAAAATAATAAGGGGATACATTTTTTTTAATTAACAGGATTTATTTATTAAATTAAATGTATTAAAACGGCAATAAACAATTGTTTAAATAACAATGTGGCAAATTGAATATAGTTGCTGTAGGATTTACTTTGAAACAATTTTCAGTCAGAAACCGCTTGTAAATTTCACAAATAATTACAAAGTAAAAAAATATATTTTCTTGTAAAATGTAATTCAATGTTTGTTGGATTTTCTCTAAATAAAACAAAAATGTACTTTTTTACTTATATTATTTATTAATTTATTTACATAAAAAATAAGGCTTATTTAAAATTTTTCATTTTTAAAGTAAATAAATACAGTAGATATAATATACATTTGCTAAATATATAATGTAGCAAACATATACTGTAATATAAAATAATATAAAATGACAAGAACATGAAGTCTCTGGATCTGACTATAAGTAATATACTCAAAAATTCCCCTTATATTTAGTAAAACAAATGATAAATTAGGAAAAATACACTGCTTACAAAGCCAAACTCGCAGCTCACAGAAACAAAGAGGTTCTCATGCAATGTTATACTCCCAAAGCTAATAACCTTTCCTGCATCGCAGCACCTCCATTACAACTTCACCGCCAAAATACATTGTTTGAATCAAAGAGAGCTCAGCCTCCAAGGGGCTCTTAAAATGACTGGGCAGATAAGACCGAGAGAAACCACAAGATGGTGATGAATAAATTGGGACGCGATAATGAGTAATGAATGTGTGTGCGCTCAGCGAAGGTTCAGGCTCAAGTTGCAGCTCATACAAACCATCCTTTCAGAGCAAGAGTGCAAGAATGTGTGTCGCAGAACGATGCAGCCTGCAAGAGCCACGGACGAAAGCCCTGCCCTCTCGGAGAACAGGCCGAGTCGGTGTCCACCCGTCCCACAGAGAGCGCTGCCCATGCCCA
The DNA here is from genome assembly GCA_027422405.1 of Ptychobarbus kaznakovi. Taxonomy (NCBI): domain Eukaryota; kingdom Metazoa; phylum Chordata; class Actinopteri; order Cypriniformes; family Cyprinidae; genus Ptychobarbus; species Ptychobarbus kaznakovi. The sequence continues at coordinate 43,119,136 of CM049795.1, forward strand.
ACACACGGACGCCCCTCCCGTCCCTAAAGCTCGAGTCATCAGAACACTACTTGATTCCTGAGTGACAAAGGTTATCAAAATGTCAGAGAGCTCAGGAACATGAGATCAGGCTGTCCTGACATGCTATGCACTGACCGCACAGATTTTAAAGACCAGGATGCTGTCGATAAACTGACCTGATCTAAATCATCACAGTCTATTTATATGTAGAAAATTGCCGCAATGTCGGCTGCCCACTGCTCCACTTGGATGGGTTAAATGCAGAGAACACATTTCACTCCTCATTATACTCTGTATAATTGTGTATGTGACAAATAAAGCTCATCTGAGCTTAATTTGTATTTTAATTTTGTATTTGCTGCTTTTTGTGCATGTAAAATGAATCCCCAGAAAACAAATATTAGTGTTATTAACGGGTCACAGACACTTATTCTTTCTAATTTAATTCGGTTCTAATTTAAAATAATCTTGTCGGTTAACGGTTAATAATCGGTTAACGAGCATCGGTTGTCGGTTAGGAAAAATAACCGAAATGAACATTCCCTAGTTATCAGCCGATCATAACATCAAACCATCAGCTGGGACAAATTAAATCTTCTGATACTAAAGCTATGCAAATAAGCAATGAACTACTACAGCTGAAAGGTTACAAATGAAGAACTAACAAACAGGTTAGTGCACAAGAGCGTGCTTTTCCTCATATTCGCTCTGATTTCCGCATCGGGCCAGGAATCTGGCTGCCACAAGCATGAGATAACGTGCTTCCCAGGCTAATCGTGTGGCTGTGATTATCAGCACTAAGAAATGCTGAGCATGACAGTCCAGCTGCTCCCCTCAGCATCTCCTTAACCCCCGTCCTAAAGCAGGGAATGAGCCTTGGGTTATTTTACGATTTCAAACCAGCTGAAATATGACAGATGAGACTTTAGTTCAAGAGCAAGTGGCAAAACAACCCTGTTTTACAGGAAGGTACGAACACACACCCTCTATACAAGTCCTTCCCAATAGAAAGCTGACAATGAATGAAGACATAAATCACAACTATCGGTTACTGAAGACAATTGCTATAGGCCTATTAAGTCATAAAAAGGGCATGTTTGCATTCCTCAAACACACCAGGTATGTATGCATTAAGTCAAGACACTACAAGCAAAAACTCTGCTTTTTCATTAGCATTTGTCTTCCACAGCACGTTGTTCCAGACACTTTATTGTAATGCACTTTATCTTTTGCATCTGTAGATTTCAATTACAAGCCAGAAAGCCATTTTCACCAAACTTCAGTTTTATCCCATTTATATTGTAAGAGTTTTTACACAGGGGTTGTTCGTTTATCATTTGCCTGATTTTATACAGTCTAAAAACATGGTAAAACACACTTCTGTCTACCTGTTGACAGCATTTTCTGATCAAAAGAGAAAAAAATATGTCAATTAAAAGAGTTTTGAATCTGTCTTTAAACAACGCTCAGGTTTTTGTTCTGGAAATGTATGCAGATTAGTCCATATTTAATTATACAATGCCACATTTGCATATTGAAACAACATTCCTGAAAACTTGTTCCAAACTAATTTAGCATTTATTATGCAATTAATTTACTGGGAAAATATGAAGATATCTACTGGTTAAATATTACCTTTATTCACCTTAATTACTTACAATTAGAACGTAAATTCAATTTTGAAAGTCAACCGGCATGCAATGACATCGCAGCTGAATTATAATGCAGAAGGAAGCAGCCCACATGCAACATGCATGACGATAACAGACACATGCAACAGGCTGAACCCACAGAGCAAGCTCTATTCTCTCCAACTGAGAACAGTTTGCGTTGTTGTGTGGAATTGCATGTCAACAAACCCTGGGGAGTGAAAGTAAAAGTGAGGAGAACCGCACATACAGCACATTGAGGTGGGGGAGCATGTATGTGTTTAGAGGGGGCCGATGGGGCCCTTAAACAAAGACCCCGTTCAGTTCTAAAGGTGAAGGAGAATATGAACCCTTCACAACCTTTACAAAGCATATATAGTTCTCCTGGAAGTGTACGTTACCGCCCTGATACTGCTGGGTTATGAATCCCAGACACACCAAACTGCTGCCCCTCCAACGCTGGCTTTGAGGCCGTCTGGAAAGGCGTTATGTGCCTGTCTGCTAATTCAAATGGGATGTCGGCTTAGACTCATAACATGCCACACATCTGGAATTAACTTCATTCGAAGTACTGTTCATCAATGAGGATCATAAAGTTAGGAGTCGATATGACTTGCAATGCTGCAAGTTTTCAAAAAGCATTCAAGCCCTTGTTTCAAAGCATACAGTAATATTTGTATCTGTGTAAATGCATTCATTCCCCCTCTGAGCAGCATTAAACAGTCTGTGTGTAAAGACACCTAAACGCAACTTCACAAGTGCTCCCATGCCACATTTACAGTGAAAATAAGAAACAAAATAAGGTTTTAAAATGGTTACAAATGAGACCAAAATACACTTCCCCAGATGCATTCACCATGTACATTTTTGCCTAAAATCTTCACGTTGAATAAACCAAAAAGTGCAACTACCCAACTGTGAACCCCCTAATTAGCCAGTAAGTAGAGGCCCCTTTGAGCAGAAGTTGGAACGCAACCCTATTATTACATAACCTGCAGCAACTCTTTAAGGCTTTGAGTACTATATTATGACTTTATCCAACTGGTCTAAACTTATCTGCATTGCACTGCATAAGCAAGATACGGTCACTGGATGACTGCACCATCTGAACTTTATCCCTTGGAGCCAAGTGGAACCCAAAGGCGCATTAGTAATCTGACAGACTCGTATAGAGTGTCTCCGTGAAAGACCAAGCCAAATAAAAGCTTGTATATGATTAAATTAGTAAGTTTAACGTAGAGGCATTGTGGGTGATCTGACACTAGTTGCAACACATCAAAACATGCCATGACGGAGTAAGTGAAGATGGCAATGATGCCACGGCATTAGAAGAAGATTCACTTACAGTGCTGTATAAAATGTCGTTTTCCCCGGGTTCGGACAATTCGCTGAGATTTTTGTCCCATTGTAAAAACGGTTCCCCGCTATCCATTATTTCCATGACTCGAGCGTCTGTAGTAAACCGTCACGCGCAGCGTCGCTTCAACGACTCCACAAACGACTATTTGCCAGAGTATCCGTCAAAACACTCGACAGGTAGCGATTCGGAGTGAATCTTGTGCTGTCAGCGCAAAGTTAGGTATAAGTTGCACGTCTGTCGCCAGTGTTGTCGGAACTTTCCTCTCAGCTTCCTTGAGAAATGTCGCCCCTTCACAGGCGAGCAGGAATTTTGGGGGCGGGGAAATGATGGGAGTTGCAAAATTTGTTTACAAAGGACTGTTTGTGAACTGTGATACTTTCAGGATACATTTCGGATGTTTCCAGGCAAATATTATTATATGCACTTTCAAGGAGTTTCTGTTTTGTTACGCTGTTTGTAAACACTACACTACGCATATTCGCCGTAAAAAAATAAATAATTTTCTATCCAATGCCCCGCCCTTGGAATCCATGTGGCGACCAATCAGATTGTCTGCAACGTTTAAAGCTCACTTCGAGCGTGTGAAAATCACGGAAGACGGACAGCCCGTCTGACCAATAGGAGAACGCTAATGTGTGATTGACGTGAAACTGCTCCAATTAAAGGCGACTCCGCAGAAGCTCTTAACAAACCGTATAAAGCCAAGAGTACCAAACTCTGTGGACCGCCTCAGGTCCGGTCTGTCAAAAGATTTTTGATGTTTAAATACCATGAAAAGTAATCTTACTCTAATTTTAAATGTGCATTTATGATAGTCTTAGTATATTCTCGAGGCTAAGAAAAACAGATTAAAACATGCAATTAAACGACAACACGATGGGTAAAATGCGCACAAACAAATGGACACGACTGAAAAACAAAAGTAAGAAACGAAACTACTGTTCTCTCAGTTTCAAAAGCGAACTCTTAAAAAAATTCTGAAACCAGAAGGTGTTTTACAAGTCTTGTACATTTTACATCACATCATATAGACATGGATGGCATAAGTATTCAAAACAAATCCTTTACGGACAAACTATTATATTTATTTATGAACATTAGCATGACATTACAACAAATTGGAAGTGATTTGGTTAGACATAACTCCAAATATGATGCTTTTATGTTTCAGAAATCAAAAAAGGGACATTTAGCATTTCTTATACAGAGTCCAATCCAGTTCATGGCTCTGGAGAGTGTTTACATGTGAAAGTGCATCTGTCAGCGCCCTCTGTCGGAAATAAGTACAATTCAAAAACGAAAAAGCATGACTTATAACAATCATACACACGTTGTAGATAGAAAGGTTAATCACGACAATAAATATTTTTTCTCTTATTAGATTGTGTTTTATTAACGTCAGTATGATACATGACTGTTAAGGCCGGACGATGTAGGAAAATCTGATGATAAAATCAGGACACCGGACAATTCAGAGTTTAATGTCAGTGAGCAGAGTAACACTATATAAAATATCTTCTTTTGGTTCCTAAAGTCCGGGAAGGCATCTTCATCACTGGTCTCGCAGATTTTCACTTAGAAACACAATATTATCTGTGGAAAGAGACAAATGATATTTGGTAAATTTGAACTATTAAAGCAAAAACAAAGCAGTTAAGACATGTATAGTCTGTTGTGAACTCTGACCTGCGATAATAGTTGTTGCCTGTCGCCTGACGTTGTTTTTATCCATGTACTCTCCATAGTCAAGCTTTCCTTCCACAAGAATCCGAGACCTGAAAATAAGGTTGATTCTAGTTTAACCGCTGCATGAGTTTATTTTAGATCTATAAATCGCTCCAAAACAACCGTGGAACACACCCTTTCTTTACATACTGATACGCCACGTCTCTGAGGCCTGGTTTGAATACTGAAATTCTGTGCCATGTTGTTTTCTGGCTGACATCTCCTGCAAAAAATTAAAATCATAATTTCAGGACATAATTTCTTGGAACAAAAAAAAAAAACTGTAAAACAACAAAAAAAAGTCACTTTCCGTAAAAGAAAATCTAGAATAAGTTTGCTTGTTACCCACATACTTTAAAATTATATTTTTGTTTAACAACTATTTTAATCATGTATCATATGTTCAAGGGTGTACACAGATACATTTTTTGAAAAATAAATTTTTACTTTAATTGATCCAGAAAACAAAACATTAACGAAAAATAACCACAAAAATAGCATTATATACAAAAACATGAAAAATAAATATATAAACAAGTTTAATAATAAAATAATTATATAAATAAAAACATGTATAATATATAAGAAATATAATTAATAATAAAATAAAAACAAAATAATAATAATAATAAATAATAACATGAAATATATGATATAATATATGCCAAATTAAATTAAATGTGCGCTTCTCCATTACAAAAATAAGATGGGAATAGTAGAGAGATTGATCACACCTGTACTTGTTGGTTCTCCCTCCCCGGACCGCCACATCTCGTTTGTTGCCATGGAGAAGATGGTGACGGGGTTTCTGCCCTCCACCTGTCTCATGACAGGGTCCTGTCCCACTCGCCCAAGCAGCTGCACACGGTTAATAGCTGTCCAGAGACGAAGCAAAGATGAAGGACATTTATATTTATCAATAATATCACAGTGCATACAGTGACTGACAGATACTCACATCTCTCCAAGATCAGACTTGCATCTGTAGTCCCGTGCCGGACGAACTGTTTAAGCATCTGTCAGGACAGAATAATAACAGTCAGCCTGTAATGATTCTTAAGAGCAAACATGAACACTTCTTCATGTAGTTTGTTTACCTGTGCCGAGGCGTTTCTCAGCATCTTCTCTACTCTGTGGATGAAGCTAAGACGTTTGAGGACAGGTCATTCACTCTATAATGGGAAATGGTCATATCAGAGTAATATAGGTATAATATAAAACGAATTACATAAAAGTCAAGTTAACTAGACTATTTGCCTTATTATTAACCGTCTACAAAGACCGTTATGTCAAGTAATGTAGATGTAGTTCAAGGTAAAAACATGTCAAACTCTCAAAATGTGTTTTTTTTTTCAATAGTTGATGCAATGTTATTCTATCACGTTCATTAAAGTGTCATATTCGGCTATTTTAAATTTTTATAATTTGTATCTACTCACAGCAAATCCAGTGATGAAACACATGTTCATCTCCCGCCATTCACTTAACGTTACATCAACTGGTCACGTTTAGAAGACGCATGTAATAGCGTTCGTGCGCTTTACACCGACGATTTATAATCTATATCATCTTCGCAGTTTATTTAAAAGACAAACGTAAAGATAAACTTCGACTTACAAGTTCAGAAGATCTCGACGCTCAATAACCCCACGCTGTTTCCGGTGCGCTTGAAAACATTCCCTGTAGCAACAAACACGAGCGAGCGTCCGTTCCCGGTCCGTACTCCTCATATACAGAGAACAGCCATTAAACGCGCGTGCCTTCAGCTGAGGCGGTTCCGTATAGTTTAAATACAAAATATAGATTTTATTAAGGCTTTTTGTCAGATGTCAAATGCATGTCTATGTATGAATATTTATTTATTTAGTCATTTAGCAGACGCTTTTATCCAAAGCGACTTATAAATGAGGACATTATAGAAGCATAATATTATAATATAATATGAATATCACATTCAAATTAATAGTTGTATTGCCCCAGACCCAGATTTTCAAAAAAAATATGAAAATCCATAATAAAAATATTAATGATTACATATTTTAAATTATTATGATCTAAGAGGGAAATAAAGACAAACAACTAAATGTATTGTGTTAAAATAATGATAGCCTATCGATTTATAATTTGTTGGATTTGACTTGGCAAGAAAAATAACTCTTCGCATTATGAAAGTAGGATCAGGTGTATATAATAAAGGTATAAAATCAAATCAATAAATAAATTAAAGGTCTAGGGCTTTCTTAGTAAATCATATTTGTCTATTATGAAGTTTTATTGCATTTAAAAAAAAGTTGTCTCCTTAAAAACCTTGTATAAGAAAATAAATTCAATGTGAAGACACACACACACACACACACACACACACACACACACACACACACACACACACACACACACACACACACACACACACACACACACACACACACACACACACACACACACACACACACACACACACACACACACACACACACACACACACACACACACACACACACACACACACACACACACACACACACACACACAGGGTAACTAAATATAACTTAATATTTTGATTATATGTCACTTCCAGTCAAGCTGTAATTCTGTCAATTTATGCAAAAATAAATACATACAAAATTGCAATTCTATTTATCACACATAAAATACTTTTTTATATTTACACTGCAAATGCTGCATTTACATTCACTTGCAGTTTGTTTACTGCGTATGGAAAAAACACCCGTTTATAAAAATATCACAGACACAGATTATTTAAAATATTGGTCTTTTTAATTTGAGGCCTTGAGGTACAGAGTTCCTGAAATTCAGTACGGTCTTACAGAGAAAAAGTGCATCCAAACAAAAACCAACCAAAATAGGCTTTAGTTACAGTACAGCATAATAAATATGAAACAGATTCATATTCATATTTTAATACTGTGATATATCAAAGCAGTCTGCCCAAATGTAATTCTTTCACTGAAAAGTGCATATTATGTTCCTTATTTTATAAATATTTGAATATATTAAATCTTCTGTGATGCTCATGTGCTCTGCGTTGACTTTCCATCACATTTCCGATATTTTACGCATATTACAGTGATAATAATCCTGAGTGTAGACAAAGGCAGAGTAAAATCCCACAGTCTCTGTTCAAAACATGGTAAGACACAATATAAGACTTGAACTCAATCTTAAAGTGCAGCATATTCATTCAAAGGCATATCTGCAGGAATACAAAATCAATGAATCCCAGAGGAACAGAAAGAGAGAGAGCCAGAGCTCAAGGTTTCAGGAGAACGAGACTGAGGAGCTGGGAAAGAAGGCGCTGGGCGGGTTGACTGATGGGGTAGTGATGGGGCAGTTTGTCCTCCAGCCCTGACGTCTTCACATAGTATCTATACAAAACAGAAGATATTATAATAAAAGATAGGACAGCTGTGTCTCAGCCTTGAAAGTATGTGAAGCTCATGAAGCACCTGAACTCCTCCTTGAATCCCGTCCTGATGTGTTTGCTCAAACCGGCGCTGTGCTGCAGACAGGCTAACAGAACACGGCAGCGCTGGAACAGGAGAACCGCCTGAGACGGGCTGAGAGGATCCCGAGGACCCGACAGAACCAGAACCAGCTGCTGCGCCTGATAGCCCACGAACGGGAGCTGCCAAAGAGCCAACAGCACCCACGTTCAAACAGTGGCTCTCATGTGGAAGCTAATCATGTGGATTCATGCAAATATGCATGAAAACGAAACGGTATATACTTACTAAGAATGGATGTGGTTTAAGCACTCGAAACACCCAGGAGATGGAGAGGAAATGTCCCAGAGCAGGTGTGTGACTAGCCTTTGAACCACACATCAGACCAGTAAAGCTGATCAGTGTTATATATTATATATGTACACACACTACTGAATAATTGAGATGTTCCTGTTTTTAAATGAAGTCTCTTCTGCTCACCAAGGCTGCATTTATTTGATCATAAATATACTAAATACAGTAATGTCATGCAATATTATTACAATTTAAGATCACTGTTTTATATTTGAATATATTTAAAAATATAATTTATGTGTTTTGCATCATTACTCCAGTCTTCAGAGTCACATGATTCTTCAGAAATCATTCTAATATGCAGATTTGCTGCTCAATTGCAATCAATTATTAATGGTGCACAATTATTAATAACGGTTCGTACTGTGATATCAATGTTGAAGATTGTTGTAAAAACTGTGCCAAAGGTTTCTTGAACAGAAAGTTCAAAAGAACAGCATTTGTTTTAAATAGAAATATTTTGTATTAAACATGTCTTCACTGTGACTTTTGATCAATTTAATGTGTCCTTGTTGAAAAAAAATATTTATTATTTTTTAAAGAAACACAAGACCCCAAACCTTTGTATGGTAGTGTATCATGGTTTTCAAAAATAAATCAATAAATTAAATAAAATAATAATACAAATAAGCAGCAAAATCTGTTTTCAACATTGATGCTAATAATAATAATAATACATGTTTCTTGAGCAGTAAATATGCATATTAGAATGATTTCTGAAGATCATGTGACACTAAAGACTGGAGTAATGATGCTGAAAATTCAGCTTTGATTGCAGAAATAAATGACATCTTACAATACATTCAAATAGAAAACATTTATTTTAAATTGTAATAATATTTTTCTTAAAATAAATGCAGCCTTGTTGAGCAGAAGAGACTTGATTCAGAAACAGGAAAAAATGTAAATGTCATTTTATTGATAATTTCGTTTAAAATGATTAATAAAAACAAATCTATATAGAGTATCTAGATGAGATAACACTACTCACCTCCTGACAGAACACGACCACCTCAAACAGCAGCGCAGATGCTGCATCCAGATAGTCTGCCTGCAGACACTGCAGCTGCACCACAGACACTTCATTATCATAATCTACATGTCATTATCATGCATCAACTGATCACAAACAGGGTTTCCTTACACCTGGGAAGCAAGGGTGATTATATGATAACAAAAGATTTCATTTCTCCATTTATACCTTATTAAGTGAAGATTCAGAGCCATTCGTGGAGTCTGTCAGCTGGAGATCCGGAGCACACACTAAAGCCAGCAGCATGTTCTCTGTAAGAGCTCCCCTGCGTCACACAGCAGCCATCGCTCAGTAAACAAGCTGTAATGAGTGCACTGGTGTTACTGGAGAGGTAGAATCACTCACTGTTTGGCCGTCAGCATGCCGAGCCTCGCCGCTTCGATCTCTGTTTCTCTGAACATCAGGCTTAATATCTGAACCACCAAAGTGCACAGCCTGCAGGACAGACAGAGACACGTCTCAGACAGAAAACCTGCAGCAATGATCGTGCAAATCTGCTCGGAGATGATAAAATGATAACCTGAGAACATGTAGATCTTATAAACACGGACAGTTTCGCTTGTTATGAGACTGAAATATCCGGTTTTCTTGTCATGATTATAACGTTTCGTGAATATTTTACACAATTATACAAAAAACGTTTCTTACAATGTTCTACTAACATTATTTTCACCCAAAATATAATGCTATTTGAACTTTTATTTGTAAGATTCTGAGAATGTTAAAATTCTCTGATTGTGATTATGTTATTTAAAGGTTACAAAAACGTTTCTTGCAATGTTTTACTAACTTTATTTTTACACAAAATATAACGTGATTAGAACGTATTTAAAGATGAACATTTATATTTTCCAGTTTTCTTGTCGTGATTAGAACGTAATTTAAAGATGGTCAAAACATTTCTTAAACATTCAACTTACATTTGATTTACCTAAAATAAAACGTTATTTGTACATTTATTCATAATATTCTAAGAACATTAAAATATCCAGTTACCGTTGTGATTGGATCCTTATTTAAAGGTTACAAAAACGTTTCTTAAACGTTCAAATAATGTTATATTTGGGGTAAAAATAATTTTGTAGAACGTTTATTTTTAATATTCTAAGTACATTAAAATCTCCGGTTTTCTTGTCATGATTAGAACGTTATTTAAATGTTACAAAAATGTTTGAATAATCCTCAAATTCAAATAACATCATAGGAATGTTCCGAAAATATTGATCTCAGAATGTTTTCTCTCAACGTTAAAGTTATAAGAACGTTCCATAAACATAAGGTTACGAATGTTTTCTCCTAACATCAGACACATCAGTGTGCTGTCAGCTGGGTGAGTTATATATGCATGATTTTCTTACAGAAGTCTGTCGGCTGTGTGAACGCCCTCCTGGCCGCTCTGAGAGCTTTCAGACAGCGTTTTCACCAGGAAAGGATAAAGGTCCGGTGACTGAGGAGCAAAAAAGAGGGATTTTGTGAGGGAATGTTTCATTCTTGGATGAACAGTGCATGTATTTGGATGAAGACCGCTGCATGTTACCCTCCAGAAGAGTTTTTTGATGGTGGGGTTGCGGTTGGTGGCCGTGTGCAGCTCCTGCAGGAGTAAATACAGTCTCTCCAGACTGATGCTCTCCTGGAGCAGCTCTCCGCTCAACTGACTGAACAAGTGACACGTCCGTTCCCAGCTGGAAACACACTAGCAGACGCTTTTACACTGCACACACATGAACACATAACGGCTGCTCAGTCAGACAGACGCAGTACCTGATCTTCTGATATTTCTGTTTCTGAGGAGAAGATATGCCACATCTCTTCCTGTACACTGGGTCCAGCATCAAAGTTGATCGCTACAAAAAAGGGTTTTAAAGTGGAAATGTACAGCTTATATGTTTATTAAAGCATTTAAGTTTATTCGTCCATGTGCTATCTGATCTATAAAGCATTCAAAATCATCTTTTAGCCGTACTTTATCACTTTACTTTTTAAAACAGCGAAAGCATTTTATTTGAGCCTTTCAGTTTGAACCTTTACACCATTGCAATGCCTTGCATAGACTTCCATTATATGTGTATTACTTACACTGTGCAACAATGCTCAAATGCAGAATGAATGTTGACCACTACACACAAAGCGACTCACAAACACTTACTATGATGTAGCTGCTCCAGGAGCTCTGCAGGTGAAGGTAGAGTCGTGATGACGGAGACACAGCGTAAAGGTGTAACTCTTGCTCTTTCTCCTCGTCCTGCTCCTCAGTTGTTGTTCTCCTCATCGGTGCTGTCGGGACTGAAGCGCTGGGACTCTCTCGCTGGTCACCGGAGCTGGAGGAGTGAGCGGGAGACGTATTAAACACAGCCAGGGTCAAAACATCCGGGTTCGGACAGGAAGCTGAACGTCTCTTCGGAATGACGCTGCCTTCTTCTTCCTCCAGACCATCATCACTAGAACAGACAAACATATATATGGATTTTATTCAAAGTCAAACATGTCAAGGTGATTAAGATCTTAAAGGGGTACAGTAGTTCACCCAAAAATGAGATTTCTGTCATCACTTCCCAGCCTCATTTTGTTCCAAACCTGCACGAGTTTCATTCTTCTGCTAAATGTAAAGAGGATATTTTGAAGAATGTTAGTGAACAAACAGTTGCCGGTAGCCATTGACTTCTATAGTAAGGAAAAAAATACTGTGTCGATGGGGACCAGAAACTTTTTGCTTACCTACATTCTTCAAAATATCTTCCTTTATGATCAGCAGAAGAAAAAACTCATACAGGTTTGGTGAGTAATTGATGACAGAATTATAGTTTTTGGGTGTACTATCCCTTTAAGACTGTCTTAAAAGCACAGTAAAAAACTAAACAAAAACTGCAATAAAAGTATTAATAATAATAATAATAATATTTTATTTCAGACTAAAAAGTTTTGTTTTTATTAATATTGCATTAATATTATTATCAATAATAATCATATTAATATTAAATTAATAATATTATTAATATTTAAAAAAATGTATGACATTGCAAGCAGGGCTATTAACTAATAGTAAAAACATAAAAAAAAATCTTGAAATAAATTAAATGTTAAATAAATATAAAATATAATATATATATATTTTATATATATATATATATATATATTCAAATGTATTACAAATGATATAGACATAAAAACAAAAACATAATAAAGACAAAAACACACTACAAAATCACTAAAACTTTCACTAAAATGAAAATAAAAATGGAAAGTATAAAAATAAAACTAATTCAAAACATTAATAAAAACTACAATATATTAAAGTAAAATAAATGTCTTTAAAAGGTTTAAATTGATGTTTAAATGTTAATTTTAAGAGTGAGATAGCCTCACATGTGTTCAAGGCCTCAAACTCTCAAGGATTGAAAATAAAATCCTTCAGGGGTTAACTTTCTAATAAACTGCTCTAAGATAGATCTATTCATAATGAAGCAGATCTCTTCAAAGAGCTCCTCTGAAGTGTAGAATTACAGGGCCTTTGATAAAGCAGCACCTCAATCAGATGCACAGACAGAACATGTCCACGAGGAGGCGCACAGAGATTCACGGCTTGGACACCAGACGAGATCTGTCCATCCCATCATCATCCTCCATTTCAATCTCCTCTAATAGGATGCAGGATAAAGAGACAATCTTTCCATACGCCTCGACCTTGTCACTATTACCCCAGTGGAAAATGCCCACAAACGGTTTTTACTTTTCCTTCTCATACTGAAGTCTAAATACTGCTCACAGACCGTGTCTGTACAACCGCACACCACCGATTCAATAAAGCCTTCAACCGATAGTTAAATAGTGCTAAAATAAGGTTTGAAGCACTTCCCATGTGGTTTCCTCCTCACAAATGTGTGCTAAAGTGAACTAATGGTGTCCCTGGGGTCGGGTTCGACTCTGGCTGGCATCTCCCACACAAACACGTGTCGTTAAGAACGGCAGGCTGTCGTGTTTTGCTGAGACAAACAGGGTCTTTTAATTGGACGTTTATTGCTCATCTAGTGCCCTGGCAACAGCACGAATGACGCCAGTCGGTAAAGTCATGGACTGTCAGCGGTGTAAAACACATGACAGCACATCGTGTGCAGCAGCGGAAACCAAGTGGTGTTCAGCTTTCACATTTCCCGTTCGTTATGAATATCAGGGTTGTTATTGTTAACTAAAACTATAACTAATCAAACAATTGTGAATTGAAATAAAGTTGAAATCAAATTTAAAATGTTGCTTTGACAGCTAACTGAAATAAGTACTAAAGTTACTCAATGAAAGCTACAACTGCAATAAAACTCAAATAAAAAAAATACTTTTTTTAGATTAAAAAATCATAATAAAAATTATAAAAGTGTGTACCAAAAATGTAAAAATAAACAAATAAATAATGATAATAAATAAAAACAAACTCAAAATTAAATATATTAAAACATTCTAATAATCAGTAATACTCATTGTTATTTTAATATCATTGAGATACATTTTATTAATATTTTACATTTTAGATTTTCCATTTAAATCTTTTTTAATTTTTGTTGTGTTTTGTCATTTTTTATTAGATTTAGTTTTTGAATATGTGTATTTTAATGTATTATTTAATAGTTTAATTTAATTAATAATTATTTTTGTACATCAACATGAAAATGAGAAATGTTGAAAGTAAAATAAAAAGCTGAAATAAAAAACTGTTAAGTTTAAGTTTTTTTTGTTTACATTTGCTTTTATTTTAGAAGTGACAAAGGTTTTTATGGTCTTAGTTTTACTTAACTATAATTACCCCAATGATGAATTATTAATTAATAAGCACAAAAGCAGCAAAAATGATATAGTAATTCTGAAAATCAGCATGAAACCACAAACACTTAATTTACTGCGAGCGGATTCCAGTTTATAAGACGCGTCTTTCTTTAGTCTGCGTTCATTAAGCATGCATATGAAACACGACCTCTGTGCTGTCCTCATTTCCTCTTCAGACGCTCACGTTACAGAGATTCAGAGAGAACTATCTTACCGCAAACAGGATTTTAATCAAATGAATGCAAACTAAATTAAACAGCATAAATGGAACATTCAATTCTAACAGTTCCCCCTACAACCCAATAGGCCTATTAGGATATAAATGTCAAATATGTCACACCTCTGTTCATCAATTTGCACTGGCTACCAATAGCTGCTCAATGCATTAAATTCAAGGCATTAATGTTTGCCTACAGAACCACCTCTGGCTCTGCACCCCTTTACCTAAATTCATTACTTCAGACTTATGTGCCCTCTAGAAGCTTGCGTTCTGCAAGTGAACGACGCATTACTGTACCATCCCAAAGAGGCACAAAATCCCTTTCACAGACTTTTTCATTAACTGTTCCCATCTGGTGGAATGACCTCCCTAACTCAATCCGAGCAGCTGAATCCTTACCCATCTTCAAGAAACGGCTAAAAACACATCTCTTCCATCTTTATTTGACCCTCTAACTCTAGCACTCTCTATTCTACTTTTATTTAAAAAAAACACACACATTTGACCCTCTATCAATTGCATATGTATTCTCTAACTGCTAGCATTTCTTGTAAAACTAACACTAAGTTTAATTTTTCTATATTTTATATACTCGTTTAAAAAAAAACCTTCCTACGTGTACTGCGTTAGGCTAACCAGGACTTGTAATAGCACTTGCATGTTGTTGCTCTTTTGTTGGTTTTGATTGCTTCTATAATGTCCTCATTTGTAAGTCGCTTTGGATAAAAGCGTCTGCTAAATGACTAAATAAATATAATAAATAAATATGTAACATTTGATATCATTTAATTTTCTTAATTTCTCACCAAGAAAAACTAAAAGTCACCAAAAAGTCAACCTTTGATCCAGTAAATGAATGCTTTCTTTTGCATGTCACTGGATACATTATTTTGTGATGCTGATGTGTGTTAAATAATTACGCTTGATGAGCCTTTAAATCATAATACTATGTATCTATGATATCTTAGCACAAGCAAGAACTTCATTTCGTTTCTAAGCAGCGAAGCACAAGACACAGAGCAGAATATCTGTGTGATTATAGTGGTTCTCTCTGAGAGGTGGAGATAAAGCGTTAGAATGGCTCATTGTTAACACTGTACCTCATTGATGTGGGAGAGATTCTCCAGCTGGAGGACTCAGACGACAGCAGAAGGGGACTCGCGCCTGCAGGATCACCAAACACAATTACTGCATCTTCACCTTCAGGTGCATCTGAGATCACAATTTGAAATCTTCATGAAATGTGCATTTATGGAGGCTGTAATTCACAGTGACTTTACACATGAACATTTAACCCGTTCCTGCTTTCTGTGGGAATGGAACCCATGACCTCGGTGTCGCTACTCTTTGAGCTACAAGAAATCATGTGTTTCAATCGGTCCGGAATTATAAAACGTCAATGTCACATTATTTATGTCTCCATGACTGCATTTTTATCCAGACAATTACTTGAATATATCTCCTTGTTGATAAATGGATTGGATTCATTTTGATATTTTTAAGAGGCAAAAAGTTGTGTAACTGTCCTGAGAAAAAAACTTGTGGTTTGTATAAACTATTTTTGTTTAATATACTTATATAATTAAATAACATTTATTATTGTTTATTTAAAAATATTACAGTTTCCACATATTGTTTTATTTGAACATAATATTTAATATACATTTTAATATATGATCATTTTGTTTGATGTCATAATAAAAAAAAATATGCACAAATAAATAAATAAATAAAAATGGACAAAACCTTGCAGTTTGGCATATTATTAACTTTTAGTATTATGTATTAAACAAAATAAGTATATACAGTTGTCCCATATTTTATTAATATTTAATAATCTAATATTTTTATATTATGGTTATGTTTTAAATGTAAAAATATAAAAAGACATAATTCTAAAAATGTTGTAAAATTACATTTGATATGTTATTAGTTTCCGAGTCACTAAATTTGTATATTGAAAACTCAAAATAGTGTGTCACTATGTACATATTTTCATTGTTCTTAATAACTGCTTTGCCATTGTTTCGTGTGTGTCTCTGTTGTTTGTTTAAATGTTGAGAATGTTTCGTTCTTCTGCTTGTCTGCAAATAAGATAAATATCAGTAACAGAGCAAATGTGTGAGTGAATCCTCTCCATTCACAGATAACTCAAATCATGTAGAGACGCTGTGTGTGTGTGTGTGTGTGTGTGTGTGTGTGTGTGTGTGTGTGTGTGTGTGTGTGTGTGTGTGTGTGTGTGTGTGTGTGTGTGTGTGTGTGTGTGTGTTAAGTGCTCTGCCGTGTGGGTCAGATGTGTGTTGTGGTGTGTGTGTGTGCAGAAGTGTGTTGTGTCACAGGTCTGATCACCTGTGTTAAGCACTGTGCAGAAGTGCACCTGTTCAGATGAACAGAAACTCACAGCGTGTTCACAGTCTGATCACCTGCTTCATAAGCATACACTATATCTCACTGCAGAAGTGCACCTGGATGAACACAGATCTCACAGACACAGTCTGTTCACACAGATCACCTGCTTCAGCCGGTTAAGCATCTTTCCTGCTCTGCCGTACACTATATCTCACTGCAGAAGTGCACCTAACGGTTCAGATGAACAGAAACTCACAGCGTGTTCACAGTCTGCACCGATCACCTGCTTCAGCCGGTTAAGCATCTTTCCTGCTCTGCCGTACACTATATCTCACTGCAGAAGTGCACCTAACGGTTCAGATGAACAGAAACTCACAGCGTGTTCACAGTCTGCACCGATCACCTGCTTCAGCCGGTTAAGCATCTTTCCTGCTCTGCCGTACACTATATCTCACTGCAGAAGTGCACCTAACGGTTCAGATGAACAGAAACTCACAGCGTGTTCATCCCACAGCTCATTATCATCACACTGTCCAGGGAAACACGGACTCTAGTAATACTCAACAGTGCTGCAGTCGCCTGCTTGTGAACAGTTCATTCATTCCTGATTAATACTTCATTCTTTTTTACCCTCCAGAGAATGACGGGCACTCGAGTTGCGTCCTCGCGATGGAAATGATGGCTTATTCTGAACGGGTCCCTTGGGTCTTGAGCTCTTTTTCCCAGGATCCTTTGCGGTATGAACAACACGGATATGCATTGAGCGCTCACGATGCTGTCCGCTGAGGAAATCTGGCAAATCATTGATCTGTGAGGAAAGACAGAGATCTGTGCGCTTACAGTCTTACATTGACCTAATTACATCAGTGTGAGCCGTTAATAAGGTCTAATCATCAATGATCAATTCAAATCATTACTTTGTACATTTACTGTATGTATTAAATATGCATTTTGTGTTTCTGAGGAAAATGCATTTATGTTAAGGACTTTTCTTGGTAATTGTGACATGTACATGTGTGATGTGTGTGTGTGTGTTATCTCCATGACTCATGCTTTGAGCTGTACGTACAAACACACCTTCGTTAAGCAGTTTAACATGACAGGATGAGCAAACGTCCTCACTATAATTAGCTTTAGCTGACATTTAGAACAGATTGACTCAGCGGCGAGTGATGTATGATTTATAAAATATCAGGAAATAAATAACACATGGCTGTTAGTTAACGTATTTAAATAATAACTCATAGAATTTAATTAATAGATAATATATCATTATACATAATTACTCAAGCAATTCAGTGAGAGAATGAGAAAAATAAATGTAATAAATATACAAAAATAAGTGTGTGAAGTCTCTTGTCGTGTAAAATGCTTCTGCATTTTTTGAGTGATTAATTTATATGATTTTCCATGACTTTTTTAATCATTTGTGATAACTAAATAAGGCGATTGATCTCACAAAGAGTAATTTCTAGCCAATGTTTTTAAATGTTTATGTTCCTTGAATTTCTAGTAAACACACTTTTGAAATTCCGTAATATTTCCAGGTTTTTCACAACTTTTTGATATTTTTGCAAAGATTGGTAGTGTGGGATTTGCTTTATTTATCAGTTTTTCCAGGAACAAGTGAATCCTGTTCAGAAGAGTGTATAGTTAAATTATGAATTAATTTTGTAATAAAGAATGTATGCAATAAAAAGAAGTCAGCAAAATATCACAAATTGATTTTATTATTGAGCAATTAGGCTATGAAATATATGGTTATATTTTCTGTTGATGTGCACATTGCCTTGTACTGTTGTTTCACTATATTGTGTTTGCATATTGTATTTGTATTGTATACAAGTTACA
This sequence comes from Ptychobarbus kaznakovi, assembly GCA_027422405.1. Classification (NCBI taxonomy): domain Eukaryota; kingdom Metazoa; phylum Chordata; class Actinopteri; order Cypriniformes; family Cyprinidae; genus Ptychobarbus; species Ptychobarbus kaznakovi. The sequence continues at coordinate 43,137,953 of CM049795.1, forward strand.
AGGCAACATTCCCATAATGTTTGCAAAATGATAAAATGGATAACGTTCACATGACCAAGAACGCTTTTTACACTTTCAAAAAACGGAATAGTCAGAAATAACCTTTCTTGTTAGTTGGGTTAATCAATTGTAGCCTTCTCTCTGTAATCCCTGTACTTGTGCATGTGATAATTAATAGCATTGATTTGTGTCTCTCACCAGCTCGATGCTCTTGACGTGTCTGAAGCTGAGCGCCTCTCGCAGCGCGCGCGGCTGATACTCGCTCAGATACACGCGCTCATCGCTCAAGATCACATGCATGAAAACCTTCTTGATCGAGCCCGAGACCACCACACACGGCTCGTAGACCCGGATCCGCTCGTACACCTCCCGACTGGTGTTCCTCTTGAGGAAAGAGTCCAGTTTGCTGTTGTTGTGGCGGAGCAGCCCGCGCGCGCTGGCGCTGGTTCTGGCCATGGGAATGTCATCTTTAACACCACACGTCCCATATCCCGCTCGCGCTGTCATATTAAATACCACACAGAAGTCATTTCTGCATTCACTGAAGCCCTGCTGTCTGTGTCGGCTGTATGGTGTATTCTCGCTCTCTGTGCGTATTTAACTCCTGTCAACGGGAGCGGAGCGGCGCATGCGCAGCCGCTCTTATAAATAGTGCAGCATGGCTTGGCTCTTTGTTATGAGGAGTATACAGCATGCAGCAATAACAACAGATAGGCTATAAACGTAAAAAACAATTAATACAAAACGTTATAGCTGGTGAAATTGACAGCCGACATATAATATAGCGTGAAAGTAATTTAGTTTGGTGCTTGTTTTTTTGTTCTTGTGGAGTGTTATTAAAAATAGCATTCTGCTAAACTTCTGCTTCTGTGTTTAAGGGGGGAAATTTTAACGATATGAAGAATGTTAATTTTTTCACTTTTTATAGTCCTACTATATATTGAATAATAATGTATAATGTATATCTGTATTTGAGGAGGAATGCTCGCGGTTTAATGTAAGAGATGTGTGTGTTTACTGTTTTCTGACTGAAACGCGTTGAAATGAACGCGGAACAATCGCGTCATCTTGTGGACAAGACGAGTCGCTTTTATTTGAGCAAACGCTTCCATTTCCTATTGATGTGTACTAGTTAACCTAGAGCTATTGACTAAACTGTTAGACATTATGCCTCTCAACATGACATTCATAATTTAATGTGTAAAAACGCCATTTCCCTTATACGGAGTCTATAACAATAGTCATTTTAAACAGAATGAAATTATTACATGAATATGTATTAGGTACTGTAAATAATACATGCATTCAACTTTATATTTAGCAAATAATATATATATATATGTATATATGGACAATAAAATACAATACAATACACATGTACAATGATCTTAATCTTTTTATTTGTTATAAACAAAATCAAGTTTGAAATATAATAGGTTTATGAGATCCAAATATATGTCTGTAATCTGGACATCAGTGTAATTATCCTACACTTTCATAATACAAAAACATAGAAATATTAAATTGATGCTCTACTGTGACCTGACACGGTTGCATTTTAATTTTCTTTTATGAGTGCAAGTAGTCAGAACCTTTGCCACAAAAATAAAAAGTACTAACTAACAAAAATAAACCCTGGAGCGGATCACAATACCAGTATGGAGTCATCACCTCTCCTAATATAACTTTCCTCTCCAAGAAACTGCACATGGACCTCCGTAGAGTCATTCAGAAACCTCCTCACATATGCAACATACTAAATGCAACTACATTTGGACCCGCACCTGGCCCAACATCTAGATCTAGCTGTGTGTGGTGATCTAGGTGGCTCTAGCTCGAGTCCATCATTTCTCTTGTTTTCTGAACCCCAGGAGCCGTTGGCACATAGCGACAGTTGTAAAAGTTCTGAATAAAAGTGTGTTTCTATGGCCACAGACGCTGTGGAGCGGCGCTGGGGTACGGCGGCAGAGCGGGCTGCTCGCTGGGGCTTTCTGTGGGTGGAGGGGTGGAGAGGTGGAGGTACACGGGTGCGCTGGGTGCACTCGGCACTGTGGGTGTGGGAACCCTCTGCAGGACCACATGAGGGTACATATGACTCTCTGTACGGTAAAGACCAGGAAGGGGAGCTTTCAGGAGGTTTTCCTGACTCCTGCAAAACAAAAATACACACTTTTTATTTTCTTTATGTAAGCTTTTAGTGAGCAAGGGTACATTAAATTAATCAAAGGTGACAGTAAAGACATTTGGACTGTTACAAAAGATTTCTATTTCAAATAATGTTTTTTTTTTTTAAACATTCAGCAAATAATCCTAAAAATGCATAACGGTTAAAATGCATAATGGTTTCCACAAAAATATTAAGCTGCACAACTGTTTACTATGGAATATTGTTTCCACCATGGGATACAACATAAAAAAGGTCATTGTAGCATTTCATCTCACAATTCAGACTTTATTTCTTGTAATTCTGACAACATCTCTGATTACATCTCAAAAAGTTCATTTTTTTATTATTATTAGTTTATGGAAGCTTGTTTCCCCATAGGATATAATAAATAAAAAATAATTGCAGCTTTTTCTCTCACAATTCAGACGTTTTTTTATTCTGAGCTTATATCTCGTAATTCTGATTTATTATCAGAATAGCATAATATAAACTCATAATTGCATGATATATATGCAGAATTGTGAGATATAAACTCAGAACTGCAAGATATAAATCTATATATGTTGTATTTATATATAAACATATATAAACAAAAGTCAGAATTGTGACAAACTTGCAATTACAAGAAAAGTCAGAATTGTGAGATAAAAAAAAATTATCTTTCATTTTTTATTTTGTAATGGAAGCAAAAAACATTATTACAAACTCAGAATTCAAAGAAAGAAAATCAGAATTGTGTCTCCTAAATAGTACCAAAAATGTCATTTTTTCCGTGATTTAATCCATACATTTTTTAATTTAACAATGCTCATTTTCTCACCTCTGATACCCGCAGTTATCGTAACCAGCTAGGCCCCCCATATAGACCGGGCTCTCGGGGGTCAGATGGGGGTCAAGATGCTGGGAAAGGTTGTAAATCTTAGGTGGTGGAAAAGCTTCCCAGTCTCCTTCGTCTCTCTCCAGCCAGCACTCACTCCTCCAGGATGATTTGCGCTTGTCTCTCGTCCTGGAAAGTCAGAGAAATCATTAGCATCCTCTTTGCCTATTTTAAGCTCCCTTGTTTCTTCCTCCCCAGATATGCATACCTGCCCCGTCCGTCTGTCCGTTCTGCCCTCTCTTTGCTCATGCGCTCCTGCAGACAGCAGATGATGAAGGACACGGACATGGCGAGGATGACGATGCTGCTCACTACCGATGCCAGCACGGCCACTCTCAGCCCGCGGTCCTCCGGTTTAGGAATGGCTACCATATTTACACAATAGTGCACATTGAAAATCTGGGATTGAATTAGCAGGAGCTAGCTAAACAGAAATGATGGCAGTGAACACAGACCCTCACAGTCGGGTGGATAGTTGCTCCACTGAGCGGTGTCGCTGCGCAGGACACAGGTGATCTTCTCGCTGCCCACCAGCTGGTACCCCCCGAGGCACCAGAACGCCAAAACAGTTCCCACGGACATCCCACTGCCCTTCTCTACATAGAACGAACCTCGCCGAGGGGGAAGCAGAGACGTGCAGCTCAGGCCTGCAAACACGAACCACGTTTAAATGTGCAAAGACTTCAAAAATACTTCACTCAAACAGAGAATACAATAGAACAGAATAGAATGCAATAGAATGCAACTTGTTGCTATCACTTTTCCATAATTGGACTAAATCAAATACAGAACAGAAAAAATAGAATAGAATAGAATAGAACAGAATAGAATAGAACAGAGTAGAACATGTTACTATCACTTTTTCATCAAATAAAATTAGTTGCTGTCACTTTTACATAATTGGACTGAATAAAACAGAATAGAACAGAATAGAATCTAATAGAGCTTGTTACTATCACTTTTTTCATAGAATAAAATTTGTTGCTATCACTTTTACATAACTGGATTAAATAGAATGGAATAGAATAGAATAATTCTTGTTATTATCACTTTTTATGATTGGACTAATTCACTCTCTCTCACACACACACACACACACACACACACACACACACACACACACACACACACACACACACACACACACACACACACGCACGCATTTCTATTTTCCCTCACACACGTTTTAAATTATGGGGACACTGAAAATGTCCTCACACACACACACACACACACATAAACATGCACACACACACACACACACACACACACACACACACACACACACACACACACACACACACACACACACACACACACACACACACACACACACACACACACACACACACACACACACACTTGTACACATTTTTCATGATTGGACTATGGAATAGAATACAGTGTAACTTGTTGCACATTTTTTCATAATTTGACACAGAATAAATGTCAATAATCACAATACAGTGCAAAAGTCCACAAATGACACATTAAGTGTGTCTGTGTGCTTAGTTTTCCTGGGACAGTTCTTAGTTATCCTCAAGGGTTCCGATGAAAGCATTTTCCCTTCTCTCTTTCCATCAGTACCCACAGGTGTTTTCTCGCTCGCTCTATCCCATAATCCACCTCTCCTCCAGTCTCTACATTCCCACAGAGGATTCAGCGTCTTCTGTGTTCTCCTACTGAGTTTTCATCACTGCACTGTCCATCTCCACTGTCAATATACAGTCAAACGGAGCTCATATTGACTGTGCTGGAGTCAGTGTGATTAAGCTGGCAGGGTCACTGGATGGTGTTTATTGTTCACACCAGTTCCAGTCCTGTGCTGGTCTCATTAAGCCCGGCTTAACTGGCATGGCAATGCTGCTAGCGTTAAGCAATCCGAGTTCATGGCAAAATAAATAAATAACTCAACTGTCAGTTTCTTTTCCTCCCGTCTCACATTCTCCCCAAGGGGCGCACCAGAGAGCTTCTCTTAGAATAGAACACGATTAAATAAAGCATAGGGCTGTGCATTAAAAATTGATTACCCACAAGTCCCTGCAGCTGAGGAGGCCGGGATGATGCAGACATTCTCCAGTGGGACGGCGCAGTTTGTCAATGCATGATCATGTAACCTCAGCAAGGAACGCTGTGGTACGACTTTGCATCTTTAACGAGTAACTCGTGTGCTGACCTCCCCAGCCATTCCTGTGTGCTTGGGCTTTCTCTCTTTAACTCTGTCAGTTAAGTTACCCCTTTAAAGAAGTGACCTGGAAGACTCTGTATTTGTGTTGCAGGTGAATGAGTGACTTTGAGTGAATGGAACAACTTTACAGGTGTCCACATTATGTATTTGTATATAAGGAAATGCATTATGCAAGTGTTATTTTAGCATAATTGAGATTAAATTACAGTTTTAATAATATTTTTCAGTAGATTTAATTTTTATATTTTCTGTTTTCATTTTCATTTTAGTTAAGGTTTTAGTGATTTTGTTGCATTTTAAATATATTTATTTTTACTTCAGTTTTAGTTTTAATTATTTTAGTATATCAACTTATAATAACCCTGCATTATGGATTATCTGCATTACTATCTTAGCAATTCATTTTTCTCCCGAATTCTTATTACTTTAATGTGTTTGAATGTTTTTGGTAGGAGTTTTTAATGTTCTTTGTTTTAGAGTGATTATCAATTTTCCATTACGGTAATGTAGTAAAAAAAAATTGCAATTAGTATTATTATTAGATATTTTGAACTAAAATCAAGATAAATTAAAGACATAAGAGTTACTACAATTTTTTATCAATTATTATTTGTATAATATATTTTATATAAATTCTGTAATGCAATACATTTATTACATTATGCATTACAAAACAAAATTGACAGTAATACTATTTTCTAAAAACATGATTTTCTAAATGAAACTAAAGAAAAAATAACATGCAAAAAAGACAAATTAAATAATACATCTTTTATTATTTTACAGTAATGACGCTTTTTGCATTATGTCAGTAAGAGTTATGGGGTAAATGTGTTAAATTGTCATAGATAAAATGCCACAGTGCAAAAATCTTGATGTCCTTAAACAAACTTCTTCTTTAAACCAAATATATTTATTTTTCTTAATGCAAAATATAATTTTTTATTCCTTTCCTTTGACTTTAGGATGAAATCTGAGCAGTGCATGCTCTTATCCGGGACAGATCCACTTCAGACTCCATCAGGTTTGCAGTGCACTGAAAGCTGAAAGCAGGGCAAGCTCTGTCATGGCTACGGTGGCGATAAAACCCCCTCCGTTTCAGTTTCAAAGCTGGCAACCCTGTAACGGAACTGACAAACTGCCAACTATCCCACTGCCCGCCATTGCCACGTGGCAAAAAGCATCCTTTGTTTCACCTGAGCAATAAACCTCAAGGTAACTGACACCTGAGGATGGAGTCTTTTCCTTCACAGATACATTATACTGCAACCAAACTCATATATTACCTCGATAATATCAGAGATCCACAAATCTGTCATGCATATTGACTTTAGGCCAGGAAACATCAATACACTATTTGCAAAGTACGCTCAAAGAGTGCATGGCTGGGATATTTTATATGTTCTCCAATCATAATAAATCCAATCTGAGTTCTATGCAGTTCAGGCTGATCTGATTCGCACTGGTTATGAGAACTCTGTTTTTATGTAAAGCCTTCAGAAGATTTTACATTTTACAACCAACACGTGAATTTCACAATAACTGCATGTGTTTTAATATATTTGTGTGTTTGTGGACCGTAAATACTGCAGGTTTAGTGTGCTCTTTCTGAAAAAGTTATGCAAAACATGCTGTTAGGAGTTTATAAGCATGCACTACAACACATGCAATAACTTTTTGAGTGCATTTGATAATTATTGCATAGCACTATATGATATGTGCATTCATTGTATCATAAACAGAATAGTGGTATTGTACACACCTGTATAGTTTCTCGTAGGGGCCTCGGTGCTGTTCATGCCCGTCTCGGTGGCAGGTGGAGTGGAGCGATGAAATATGGGACTGACAGAAGACCCTTCATAAGTCTGAGCCGAGCTCCACGTCACAGACAACAGCAGGAAGCCCCATGTGAGGCGTCTCTCCTTCAAAGCCATCGAAGTCTGGGGTTAAAATAAGATGGAAAGTGTGAGTGTCAGTCGCTCATGTCCGCTGGTCCTTGGTGACTCCAGAAACTCTCCTGCACTTCACCAGCCAAACAGAGAGAGAGAGAGAGGAGAGAGAGAGAGAGAGAGAGAGAGAGAGAGAGAGAGTACGCTGACTCTCATGCAGCGCTGCTGTGTGTTTGTCCTCTGTAAGCTGCTCACTGCTGCAGCTCCACTGCTGATTATGAGCCGCTTGCGTAATGCAACACACTTCAGAGCTGCGGTCGTTTCTGCAGTCAGTCACACACATCCTCATGTACATGTGCACAGCTCTCTCTCTCTCTCTCTCTCTCTCTCTCTCTCTCTCTCTCTCTCTCTCTCTCTCTCTCTCTCTCTCTCTCTCTCTCTCTCTCTCTCTCTCTCTCTCTCTCTCTCTCTCTCTCTCTCTCTCTCTCTCTCTCTCTCTCTCTCTCTCTCTCTCTCTCTCTCTCTCTCTCTCTCTCTCTCTCTCTCTCTCTGATTACAAGACTGGCTTTAAAGTGCTGGCATATTTACTAGTACATTTTAGTTCTAAATAATTATGGTAAACCCTAGCCCTATTTTTTATAATACATGGGCTATATTTTATTTTACATTTTTATAAAAAAAAAATAAAGTAAATTAATATGCAACAACAGAAAGGGAAGTATGAGATAATATTATATATTTAAAATTATTATCTTCTGCTCACCAAGGCTGCATTTATTTGATCAACAATACAGTAAATCCGTAATATTGTAAAATATTATTAGAAATGTAAAATAACTGTATTTGAATAAATTGTAAAATTGTATTTATTTTTGTGTTGCAAAGCTGAAATGTCAGCATCATTACTTCAGTCTTCAGTGTCACATGATCCTCCAGAAATCATTTCAATATACTGCCCAAGAAACATTTATTATCAATGTTATTATTATGCCTTGATATTAATGTCTAGTATTACCAATGTTGAAAACAGTTGTGCCGCTTCATATTTTTGTGAAATGTACATTTTAAATGTATAAATAAATTAACTAACTTAGTAATACACATATAATAAATGTAGTATAATTATTTAGTATATTTCATATTGCAAATAATTTTTTGTTCTCAAATCAGTGTCAATAAACAGCTGACAACGTACCCATAATGTTCACATGTGTGCCCCATAATGTGCCCAGCATGACCCCCCAAAAAAGTGTGACAGCTCATTCCTGTCTCTCGGCTGGGTTAAGGTTGTGTTATTTACTAACCCAGCACTTTTTAGAGTGTGAGTCATTATATTATCTAATTATGTCTTTTTTAATGATGCCATTTGTATACTTACTAATTTTCATATATGCCTTAATCTCTCCATTTCTATTCAAACATATACCAGTTAACATGCAAAGCCTCTGTCTTATAAAGTCAATCATCACTGATGCTGTTTGAGTCATTTCAAGTCATTTTGATTGATTGATTGATTGATTGATTTAAAGTGAGTTCAGGTCATCTGGGCCACATTTTGACAAAGAATCTGTCAAAAAGCATCCATTTATTCATTCATTTCATACTGAAGATTATACGCAGTATCAGTGCAACACATGCCACTCGCTGGCTGACAGCAGCTAATAACATCCCGTTGAGAGCTGACAGTGATGTCTCTGTGCAGTGATGCTGGTGACAGACGCCGTGACCCTGCTGAGAGGAAAACAATCCCGCTCTCATTTCATCCCAGCAAACAGTCCTGATGTCCCACACTCTTTCTGAGATTTCCCTGTCAGCGTCAGACTTCTTCAGCATGAATAAAGGGTTGTTCTGTTGATTAATCAAACACCTAAGTCTCTGTAATGCTTTGAGATCCTCGGCCATGATCTTAATGGCTCCTCTCACCCCATCAAACACATTTAACGCTGTCCAAGAGCATTGTGTCATGGAGAACACGGCCGTTCTCCTGACATTCATCCCCTGCTAAAACCCTAAAGAGCTTAACAGGTAACTTAGGCAACATTGATTAGTTTATGCAACCCTACTGACTGTATGGAGAGCAGGCCGATGATTTAGACATGTGACGTGATTACACTCCAGAATAAAAGTCCAACAAAAGCACACAAACAGCTCTGCCCCCCCCCCCAGTGTGAGCAAACAAAGCTTTGCTTCAGTACAGCATTTTCTCAGATTATGTTTTCTCGCTCAGAAGGACATTACAGAGAATTAAAGCACATTACACAACAGAAAAGCAGCACACAGAGATTTGTATTCCTTGTTGGCTGCATTACGCTGCAGATATTTTCTTGAAACAGCACTTCAAGGCACAGTCTTTAAAACTAATTCTACTTGAAAAATGCCAATTCAGTTACAGGTTTTCCACTAGGTGGCGTGTTATGCACGTTATGGTCAAATGTGGTGACAGATTGAAGATTCAGACTGATGTTGCAATTCAGTTTCATTTCATTTCATTTTAATTGGTGCTTTTTTTGTACAAAATGAAAATAGACTAGATACATATCATAGATACAGACTAGAAACTGCCAAAGAAGCCACTGGTAGATATTTGTCTGATATATAATAAGGTAATATAAAAAAGAAAAGAACAATTTATAAAGCATTATATTGTTCATATTTATAATAAACGATTGTAAATTAATAATAAATGTTATGCAGTTTACTATATTCATTATAATTATATATTTTGATTTTATGTTGTAATTAGTGTTTAATATACATATATTATACATTTAATTTTAATATTATAAAATTAGTATAATAAAAGTAAATACATTATAAGTTGTATAATACAATTTATACATTTATATATATATATATATCATTAAATATAAATAACTATTATAAATAATATAATATTACATATAGTATATATTATAAATCAGCAACATCAATTTTATTTAAAAAAAAAAAATAATAACAATTAGATTATTTTAATTGGACACACCTTACTGGATTTATATACATAATTAGTATACATATATAATTTAGAATTGTATTATAACGTTTTAAATTATATAATTAAATATTATAAATAAATCATATATTTTATTAGAATTACAGTTAGACACACCTTACTTTTCACATTGGCTTTAAACCCTTTTGATAGAAAGGCATTTTCATAAATGCTTAATATTTGTCTATGGATGTCTTTTCTGTCTTTCTTTCTCTTTTTCTTTCTTTTAATGGATCAGCTGGAGAAGCACACATGTGAGCACCAGTATAAAATCATGTCAGGATGCACATCGTGAAGCTTTGCATTGCATTTGTTCATAATTCATGTGGAAAATAGCCATAATAAAGGATGATTAGGAATTGACTGATAGCGTATATATACAGCACTCAATGAAATGTGCGCTACATTCTGCGTAATCATGACATACCGTCTCCTGTAGGCGTGTGTGGTTTGTACAGTTAATGTGTGTGTGTGTGTGTGTGTGTGTGTGTGTGTGTGTGTGTGTGTGTGTGTGTGTGTGTGTGTGTGTGTGTGTGTGTGTGTGTGTGTGTGTGTGTGTGTGTGTGTGTGTGTGTGTGTGTGTGTGTGTGTGTGTGAGGTGCTCCTGCTCTTTATTTCCTGGCAGTCTCAACAGTGTTCTCTGATCCCTGTTGGGTTTATTCTGAGAAAAAGACGCTGTTGCATCTAAACGGTTCAATTTGGCTCGTGAGCATCGCAACCCCGCGACCCCACATCCATTCACAAACTCCACTCATTCACCTCTGATTGGTCCGGCTGTGAACTGGGAGGAGATATGGCTAGATTAAAGTAAAATTAGCTTTACTGCGTTCTCATACATTTCATTTTCATCCCAGGAAATGTTTGAAATGGTCCATGCATGCTTAAGCGCAAATATTTGACAGTGTAAAAAATAAGAAAGCATGGCGAATCAGACAGACGCATTTACAGGTGGAGACACAAAAGAGCCATCGGTGTCCTTAATTTCATCAATACACCCTGAAATCCTATAAGAGGGCCTGCAGTCACTCCTGGGGGGACTAGAAGAACCACAGCCACATTCACACAGGAACCGAAGAGAAACGTTGCGCTCTTAATCCATGCACACTTTTCTGAGAAGACGCACGAAAAGGGAAGCAGGACAAGAAGAAGTTAATAAAAAGTTATAAAACGCTGAAGGGGGAGTTAAGCAAACTTCTCGAAGACAACTTCTTGGACTTCTCAGAGCTGAATTGAACAAGGCGCTCTCCCATGAGGCTGGAAGGTGCCAGAATGGACTTGATCAAAAAAATATGGACGGCTCGGAAACTCATTATCGTGGTGATGATTCCTTTATTGCTGCTGCCTCTGCCTCTCATCCACCCGTGCAGTGTAAGTAGATCCTCAGTCATTTCCACGACCGTGCGCTTTTACGCGCGGCTTACTTTTGGGCATGTGCACTACATTGTGCGTTTAAATGCATTTTATTTAAATTTAATCGCTTTTTACGTGGTTTTAAGTATATTTAGATTAGTTTATTCCGCGAGGAATCTTTATATACGTGGGAAATGTGTGCAGCATAAATAAAATGCTGTTTTAGAGGCAGACAGAAAGGTTAAATGATACAATGTCTTAAACATGATAATTATGATTTGTCTAAATATGAATGAATTACGGGCTCCTGGGGTTCCTCGAGGTGACCTCTCACCTGATTGGTCGTGTTCCAGTGCGCTGGCTGATGTTCTGACGGGAACTGTTTGTTTGAAACATCTGCAGGTTTTTCATATGTTGTTTGTTTGTATAGCAATTGGGATCTTATATTCAGTCCAACATCAGCAAAGCCTGCAGAGAAGCATTGGGCTTATTTAGCCGGAGACGACATTTGAATAAAAAAAAATCGTTTGCAAATCGTTTAGTGAATTTCATTTTTTTCATGCACGTGCATGCCATTCTTACGCAAAATGAGATTATGAGAACAACCCGCTTAAAGGACTTAGATTTTGTCTTTCTTTTCAGGTTTAATTCAGATTCATTTATTTCTGTTTGTAGTGAAATGCACTAGTTCAGAGAGTTTCAAAGTAAACCCACACAATTGATTTTGTCAGTGTATGGTGAAATAACAGTGAAAAAAAAGATTGATCAAATCAGACGTGCAGAAAATTACTGAAAATGAGTCCTTAGTCTATTTCATATATATTTACTCGAAATTCAAAAAAAAAAAAAAAATATATATATAGCTATAGGCAGATTTCTTATTAAAAACGGGCCAGTAATCACAATACATTTATGCATTTAGCTGATAATTTTTTCTGTAATGCACTGTCATGACATTACATTATATATATAAAAAAAAATCGTAATAGGTGCAGTTTAATGACGTCTAATTAATTATCGCATGGATTGCACGTATTAGGGGGCAGTCGTGGCCTAATGGATAGAGCGTCGGCCTTGTAACCAGAGGTTGTGGGTTCGAATCTCGGGTCCATGGGGTAGTGAATAAAGAGCGTTCTCTCCACCTTCAATACCACGACTGAGGTGAGATCCTTGAGCAAGACACCGAACCCCCAACTGCTCCCCGGGTGCCGCAGCATAAATGGCTGCCCACTGCTCCAGGTGTGTGTTCACGGTGTGTGCGCGTTCTCTGCTGTGTGTGTGCACTTAGATGGGTAAATGCAGAGCACGAAAGACTGAAATAGTATTTTCTGATATTTATTTACAATTTCAATATAATACCATGCATTTTGGAGATGCTTTTATCCAAAGCCACACACATTATAATGTAATGAGACACATGATTCAAATTGATCTAAACAGCAGAAGTCAATAGGTGAATGTGGAAACAGCGCACAGATCAGGAAATGTCATCAACTTCTGCCTTGACAGCTTTTTTGCAACATGTTTAAGATTAGATCACTTGCACAGGTTTGCTTATCTCTCTCTGATAGCACTTTTCATCAAGAGTCAGAAATAAAGGGGTTAGTTCACAATCACAATAGTTGACTAATCCCATCTCACCGAGACTGAAAGCAATTATTCACACAAAACAATGATGTAATGAATGCAATGTGTGTGTGTGAGTCCTGCGGGGAAGCTCGTGTTGATGTCGAAACAGAGCCGTGTCGTTTTAAGTGTGCTCCCAAATAAAGTTGCTGGATGTGTAATCATCTATTGATCAATTAGAGGAAATCATCAGCTTCCTTTATCATCAGCGCCCCATCGGACCTCCTAACAGAAATCAGCTGGATCTGAATGGACTGATTTCTTGAGCAATGACAAGATTAGAGCAGAACAAAAGCAATGTGCCCATGGAGGCTTAATCTGCAGAGTGCCACATAACCGACGGCCTTCAGCACAGTTGGGCGGTAATGAGAAAACAGAAAGCTGCTGGCCCGAGTTTATGAACACAGGAGCACGCTGAGGAATAATCAGCTTGGCATTGAGTGCTGAGAGACAGAAGAAAGGGCAAAAAGGCCAAAAAACAAGTCTCATAAGGGACAAGCCAGCAACCACTGTGTCCGTGTTAAACTAATGCTTACTTAATAATACTCTATTAATGTCATGTGCTGGAAGTTTTGTGGTTGATGAAATGGTAACACAGTAAGGTCCCATTAGTCAGCATTAGGAATGCATTATCTTACACGCACTAACAAGTTAGTGTAGAAACAATTCTCATGCAGTACATTCACAAAGAAATGGCAAGTACATATTGAATTAAACGTGAATTAAATATTGAATTAAACGTGAAATTTGGAAGTAGAAAATCTGAAAAGTATTTTCTTGCTAAACTTACTCTTTACTCTCTTGATCTTTATTTTATTATAATTTCTTTACAGTGATTTTTTACAGTATTTATTAATCAAGTTAATAAAATACAACTGTTCATTGTAAGTTCATGTTAGGTCTATTAAATAATATTAGCAGGTAAACATTTGATTTTAATGATTAGTATTAATTAGTACATTTTGCACTTAGCGTTAATAAATGCATTTTTCATTAATAGTTCAATAGTTGTTAACTAATATAGTTATATAATGTAAACAAATGGAACCTTATTGCAAAATGTTACAATGAAATACAGTATAAAAGTGATTTATTATCATGAGATTATTGGAGTCCATTTTACAAGAAAATACAATTTTAGCCTTTTTACTCCAAAATTTCACGTTTGCAGTCTCGCTCTTCTGTATTTTGTATATATGTATTTTTTTGGTGAAATGTTTTAGCAATTTCTGACTGAAAGTCAGGCGTATTTCTATCAATAATCATAAACTGGCCTCAGATCAGTGCCTGTACATCCTCCTCAGCAGTCTGATGTATTTATAATGTCTGAGCGTGTATTAACTTCGCTTTGCTCGGCCTGTTATAACATCTGATTCATTATGAAATATGAGTCACCTGACAAATGCTCATTCAGTCCGCCTAAGCTCCACATGGCTGAGGTGATTCACATGTGCTAAAATCATATTTGTATTTGTTGTTTGCTGGACCCACGTGAAGTGCTGTGCGCCCAGGTCCAAATATTTGGCAGGGTAAACCGGATTTGGATTTTTGTCCTGATTTACGGACTGACGCACACGCTTTCCTGCTGTTTTGCTCATAATTAAAGTTAAAGTACTGATTTCCTCCTGCATCTTTAAAGAAGCCTAGCATTTGCAGAAGCATTGGTTCAAAATACTAACTTATTATGAAATATCATAGGAACAATACTTTAGATCACGACACACAAGATACCCATAGTTTCACTGTTTAGCTGTTAGTACAATTTTTGTTCAAAACATATGATGCAGCTTTCATTATGGTTCTACACATTCATACATTATTGTAATAGACTAGAGAGAAAACGTACAGACACTGGAATCCTTAAAGAAAATTTTAAATTATTGATGAAGTAATCAACTTCGCAACAGGTTTAAAAAAAAAGGTTTTGAAAAAAAGATAAACCTACTGTAGGCCTACAGTAAAATATCAACTAGAGTCTTCCTGACTGCACTTCTATGTTTGTATCAACCCTGTCTTGTGGGTTTGGCCACAGGTTCTCATCCACATCATAATGGATAATAGATTTCATTAGCTAAAGATCTTGGAAACATTCTTCTGGTATGGCAAATCCAGGCCTGGCATTGGACATTGCAGGCATCATCTATGGCCTGGAGAAGAGTGATTGTTTGTGAGGAGCCGATTGAAAACCTTCCACCTCCATGTGGAGAAAAACTCTTCAGTCGGGTTACAGTAAGGAAAGAGGAGTATGGGGTAAATACAAGGTGATAAACTGTGGATGGGCCTGAAACCGGGATTGCTCTCAGTGCTGTCACTGGGAATTCTGGGCCTATTGCACTGATTTCGCTGTGTGTCCCCTCAAAATCACATTCAGTGGGGGGTGGTCAGGACCCCCGGAGAACATCGTTCTGGGTCCCTCTCAAGCGCTGGGCTCTCAAACTCTCCTCCATCTCGTGGCCTGCCTCATCCAAAAATATGAATGGTTTTAATCAGCTTCAGCTCTATCACCCTCTAAAACACATTTACTGTAGGAAAAACTAATACTGATAACAATGATATAGACTTTTAGGGATTTTCTTTTCTTCCAACAAAAGACATCTTGAAACTGATCATACCTGAACATACTCAGTCCTCAGTTGCTTCACTTTTATAATGTTGTTCATAATTTTCCATAAAACTATGCTTCAAGAGTAATGCAACCGTTACATAGCATTTTGAGCAGTTGTATCAGTTAATAGTTAGATCATTATAATGAAATTAATAAACACTCAATTCAGATAAAATGTGTGAGCTGCATTTTGAAATAGAAATACTTTGATGTTACGTTGTGTTATTTTGAACATGTGATTTTAGTTCAATGAACAAAAGATCTTTGGCTCATGTGCATTGTATCCAAGCATTTGGAAAAAGTGTTAAGTGTTTTGAAAAATGTTGATTAATTAATTTAATTTTGATCTTCAGTTCTGAATTACGTGTCTAGAGTTTTGAACTCTCAGAATTGCATCCAAGGAAGTGTTTAGGTCACTTTCTGAAAGCTGTTCTGTGTCTGCAGGAATCCTCGTGTGCGTATGTCCTGATCGTGACAGCGGTGTACTGGGTATCTGAAGCTGTGCCGCTGGGAGCCGCTGCGCTCGTCCCGGCCTTCCTCTACCCGCTGTTTGGAGTCCTCAAGTCCAGTGAGGTGAGAAACCTCTCTGTGCTCTTTCACAGGACAGAACTGGAAATGTTTAACATGCATATAGCAGGACTTTGCATTGCTTCTACAGCTGGTTTATAATATATGACATGTTTTCTGGGGTAAATATCTGATCTGGTTATATTCATGAGCTTTCTGAGCCTCAGGGTATATGACGCTTCTATAGGTGATGTTTAAGAGTGAAACATGTGATGGTGTTTTTGTTTCATCAAGCATGAGAGTTTTACAGCTCAAAGAGCTGCTGATCGTTCATTTGCACCATGCAGCCTGTTATCACATCCACAATAAACTGCCAAGATATTATGTAAAAGAAAATGCTGCATCATGTGACTAAATCCCATTGACAAACTTGACAAAGCAACCTGTTATCTTAAATACTGTAATACTGTAATCATGTTTGGCAAATATTCCCCTTAATCTTTTTTGCTGACTGCAGGGATTTTATTATATATATATACATGATTTAATAAGTTCAAGAAATGTTTCTTTAGCAGCAAATCAGCATATTAGAATCATTTCTGAAGGATCATGTGACACTGAAGACTGAAGTAATGATAATGAAAATGAAGCTTTGCATAATAGAAATTAATTACATTTTAAAATATATTCAAATAGAAAACTTATTTTAAATTGTAATAATATTTCACAATATTTACTATTTTTACTGTATGTTGGGCAGCATAAGAAACTTATCAAGAAATGCTATTTTTGAATGGTAGTGTAAATAAATGAAACAAAAGCAGCGTAATGTATGCCAGTGTTTCTGCAGGGTGGAGATGATGTTGCAGTTCTTTAGCTCAGTGCTAGTAAAGGCTGGGCAGAGGTCAGGGAATAAATCAGAGGACTGCAATAAACGCTCAGAGTTCCCATAAACAACACTTATATGTACTTACAGTAGAAGCATGTGTGTAAGCTCAAACAGGGAATACATCTAGGTTATAAAAATGCAGGAACGTTGCTTTAAAATGTTTCCAAATTTTTACAATTACAATATTATTTAAAGGGTTACAAAAATGTTTCTTATAAAAATATTACTAACTTTGTTTACCCCAAATATAATGTTATTTGATAATTTTTCATTATTTGAAGAACATCAAAATATTCTGTTTTCTTGTTGTCATTATGGACATTATTTAAAGGTTACAAAAATGTCTATTACAACCTCTTTTATGAAAATGTGTTATTTTTATTGTTTTTAAAAACGTTAATATGTGCAGTTTTCTTGCCATGATTAGAACGTTATTTAAAAGTTACAAAAAAGTTTCTTACAGCATTCCAATAATTAATTTGTATCCAAAATATAACATTATTTGGACGTTTTTTATATTCTAAGAACGTTCAAATCATGGTTCAAATGCCCAGATTTGATTAGAACGTTATTTAAAGGTTCCACAAACATTTCTTTGAATGTTCATCAAGTCCAAATCACATCATAAGAACATTTTGAAAATGTTGATCATAGAGAGCATATATCAAATATTATTAAAGTTATAAGAATGTTCCAAAATTGTATTTCATGCAATGTTGTGGTTCAAAATGAGTTTTAAAAAAGCAATAAGAATGTTCCACAAACAATACTAGAAGAATTATGTTTTGTCCTAACATTTCTATAACTTTTGAGCAACTGTCTGTGTGCTTGCAGGTGGCCTCTGAGTATTTTAAGGACACCACACTGTTGCTGATGGGGGTGATCTGTCTGGCCGCCTCCATTGAGAAGTGGAACCTGCATAAACGCATCGCTCTGCGGATGGTCATGATCGCCGGGGCCAAGCCTGGCATGTACGTATTCAGCAGGTGTAACACACACACACACGCACGCACGCACACACACACACACACACACACACACACACACACACACACACACACACACACACACACACACACACACACACACACACACACACACACACACACACACACACACCACACACACACACACACACACACACACACACACACACACACACACACACACACACACACACACACACACACACACACACACACGCACCTGTAGACCGACTCTGTGAGCTGCTTGTGTTGTAGGCTGGTGTTGGGCTTCATGTGCTGCACGGTGTTTCTCTCCATGTGGCTGAGCAACACGTCCACCACGGCCATGGTGATGCCCATCGCTGAAGCCGTGCTGCAGCAGCTCATCTGCACCGGCATCGCTGACTCCGTCGGAGACTCGCTGACCGTCGACACGCAGGAGGAGGAGAGCGGTGAGGCGGAGCATCCGTCTCATTATGCAGTATGCGTATTATTAGCTGTGTTTTTAATTGTTTTGTTCTTTGACAGAAAAAGAGGAAAACCTAGAATCGAGCAAGAATCACCTTGAGCTGCTGGACCGCAGACACAAGTAAGATACAGTCTCCTGTATTAATCTACATCTGTTAATAAACAAGACTATTCATTCATTTCTCTTTGTTTCGCAGTGAAAAACATCACGTCTGTATGCTGAGTGAGGTAAAACTAAACCTGATCTTTATCAACCCTGCTAAATTATTAGAAAGAAAACAAGAAATAAGGGGGGTTAGGCTTTGCAACTGAAATACTTAAATAAACAAATATTTATAAATATAATTTAAATGTATAAGTCTATAGTTTACTAAAACTAAAGTATTTAAAGCATTTTGTTACTTGAAATAAAGTAAATGTTAACTGAAAAAAAAGAAATATAAATAACTTAATTGACAAAGCAACTTTTCTCATTTTCATTTAGTTTAACTTAATGTACTACAATAATTGAAATAAAATAAAATTATATTGACATATTTAAAAACTAACAAAAGAGACAAAAACACAATTGATTACTACAAATTTAATAAAAAAATACTGAAAGTATACAAATAAAATCTAATAAAAAATATGAGCAAAAACTATAATAGTATCTCAGTAATACTCAAATAACACTGCCTTGACATTATTTATTTAAGCTACTTATGTAAGTGATAGTAAGCATGCTATTTTTTGTAATTATAATGTAGATGAATGTAAACAAGACAGAGAAAATATGTTTACTGTCATACAATATAATATAGTTTAGATATTTGAGTAAATTGCATGATTCATGCAATCAGTAGATTAATATGATCTCTTGTCACCTTTTACATTTGAGTGTCGATCAGTATAATTAAGTTGGGAATGTCACTCTAAAATACATACTTTTTGTATTATGAAAATAATATTTTTTATAATGCATTGTCTGAAAATGGTCTAATTGATTCCCAAGTAAATGCATGTTCTTTAATAAACATTCAGATAATTATATATATATATATATATGAAGAGATAAAGATATGGCTTAAGAACACACTTTTTGTGCTAAGTTAAGGCCGTTTGTTTAAAAGTGTTTTTCATACTCTAGGAGTTGAATGGTCTGACTTTAAGGCCTGGTTTCGGTCCAGAGTTTTGTAAAGAATCAAACGGATATCTGCCCGAGGTGAGACCATCAGCTAGCTGACAATACCTCCGTACAGTCTGCTTCTTACATTTCTAAAACCATTTCTCCCATCTGTTCCCAAACAGGCTCCAATCAGCGTCCCTGCGCCGCCAAAGAAACCCAAGATCCGGCGGGATTCGCAGTACCCCACCAACAGAGACCACTTGATCTGCAAGTGCCTGTCTCTGAGCATCACGTACGCAGCCACCATCGGCGGCCTCATCACCATCACCGGCACCTCCACCAACCTCATCTTCGCCGAGCAATTCAACAAGTACGCTATCAGTCCCATAAAAGCTGCATTCACCAAACACTGGGATTTGTTTAAGCACCTGATTCAATCCGCTCAATCGCATTTCCTGACGCTAAGCGCAGAAAAATACCCCTTTCCTTTGTGCAACTTTTCTCGGGCAAAGGTGACTGTATATCGTGACCTGGTTTTGCTGATGTAAGGATATAAATTATGGGCATTTAGTGGGTCAGTGGGGTTTGTATTGACGCTATATAGTCTGTGCTCGATGGAAGTGCTGTTATCACTGACATATTCCAGAAATAATCAATGTAAAGCACTAATTGGCTTAAATTGGGTCAGCGAGAAACCTTGCGCCCTTCGACCGGCTCTCAGTATCTTCTCCAGGCTTGAACTGTGTAAACAGACCCTTGTCCTTTTCTTCCACACTGGAATCCGTTTGACCCCCGAACGCAGGGCGCTGAGCTGAGATTGAGCTTTCATGTGACAGAACGGGTTTAATTATATTTAAAGATCAAATGATGACGTTTTTAATGACTTGTGTTTGCCGTGTTGGTGAAGTGTGAACGGAGCTATTGATAAACCTGTTTAAAGTCAACATGTAACTGCATTCATAACCCATTTTACTTCCATAATGTGACATATTTCAGAGCAAAACATCTTTTCTTAGTAAATATTAACTAGATGAATATAGAACGGGACTTTGTTTATCCATTGGGAATGCTGAAAATGGTCTTTAGGGTAATAATACCGGTGATGTCAGCTGAAAGGAAGAGTTGTTACAGAGGAAGAGCAAGTTCAGGATTTTTTATGAAACTTTTATTTTATTTGTAATATTTAAATATATTTAT
>CM049795.1:43163780-43223525 GCA_027422405.1 Ptychobarbus kaznakovi
GAGACAAAAACACAATGTTTCATACAACATTTCCTCCCATGTCTATACTTTTGACGCTCCTTCGGCTGGTTCGTAACCATCGTTTTGTATTTTCTCCTTGTACTTCAAGAAGTCCCTCCGTTTGCTGAAATACTTCACCTGCGAATGAAGCACAACAATCAGTTCATGCAGATTCGTTGATAAAGTCACAAGAATAGTGCTAAAAAATGTGCGGAAACTGTATTAAATGTGCACTTGCAGTGTACTTCAAATCTTAAAAGTATTTTTCAAAACACTGTTCTTGTATTTAATGTATTACTAAAATAAAAGACCACTTAAAGAGAGACACTTGCATGAAAAGTGATGAGTTGTTTATTATAAATAATCACTAACACGGTTGATATTTTAAGATTCTGATAAATGTAACAACACTTAAACTAAGAAGAAGACAAAGTCAGAGAGACAGTAGTTTGTAGTCGTTTTTTATTTGATTTATGCTTTTTTTTGTTAATAAATCACTTTAAAGGGGAGAAAATATTAAGACAAAACATTATTTTAACTAAAAACTATACACAAATAACTTTACAAATATTTTTCTTAATGCTATTTTATACAGTATACTATATTATAGCATTATACTATATTAAAATATTATTTATATCAAATATACTGTGAAAACTGAGCCTAATCATGTTGAATAAAATAACATAAAATTATTAAATAGGATTTTTGATGTTTTTGAAAAACGTACTAACATAATAAAAGTCTGATTCAGCTAAAAATGTAAATATATTTGATTACAATTCTTTATCAAACTACATTTATTTTACTTATATAAACTATATATTATATTATAAATTAGATTTTAAATAATTTATAATGTTAAGCATTTTTTTTGTATTTAAAATGACATTTAAATGATTTAATATTCTGTCATGCTTTAAAGAAGTACACTAGTTTGATTATCATTTTTAATTTGACCCACTGCCTGTTATGTGATATACACTTAAATATATTTTAAATGTACTAAATTGTAACTTGTGTACAAATATATTTAAATGCATGAAATTAATGCATTAATAAATGCATACCATATGTAATAATTACATATAAAGATGTATTTAAGTCCTACTTAGGTGGGTCAAAAAAGCATGCTAATTGCATTTAATATTAATGTTACATTCTAATATATTTCCTTTAATTGGTTCATAAGCATTAAATTCAGTTCACATTTAAATATTACTTCAAAGTATACTATTCTGTAATAAGCGCTCTTTCTAAAAGTATGCTAAAGTGTACTTTTACATTCAGAGTGGAATATAAGTGCACTTATTAGTAAATATTGCATGCTATTTTGTAGCATGTAAATGTACAGGGAACATAAATCACATTTTTTGGTTTCATTTTCAATAAAAGACTTCAATAAGCTCCAAGAAATCTGAATTATGCATGACAGCTGAAGCAGGTGTCAGAGACTGATATGCAGGACACGAGCTGCACTCGGGACTCATGGACTCAGACTGACCCACTGGGCAGGACACTTGGCTTCAAACTCTCGCTGGTGTTTCTCACAGGCAGATGTTTGGTCCTGATGGACATCTAGACACGTCCAGAGCCGGTCTCTGGCGCCCCAGCAGGCTTTGCGTTCACCGGCGTCAGGAGCGCTCATCTCTCCGAGTCCTCGGTCAGTCTGCAGGCTTGTCAACAACTGCAGTACAAATCACGTGTCTACATGTCAATAACATTAATACAATTAACGTGTTTAATTAGTAGTATACTGACAGACAGTAACACATTTCTATTTGAGTAACGTACACGTTTATTATTAACTGACAGTCCAGCTCTGTGAAAGAATAATATTCCGAGCGCTTACCAAAGACGGTTCATCACTTCATGTACTTTCTGTAATAGTTATTAATCTAATAAGGGTTCATTAGACACATTCTAAAGTGCAAAGAGTCCCAAGGACGCGTTCAGCATGTAGGCAGTTAAGCAACTAAACATGTCGCCTTCTGATGACGCAAGCGATTGCGTAAAATGTAGTTCATTCGGTGACCGCTAGATGAGGCACGTGAACCACTTTAGTTTCATTTATTATTGAGAAATTATGGTTTTAATATATATTTATATGAATCAAAACCATTAAAAATGAGATACTTTAAATAAAATAAACGTTAACTAAAATAAATAAAATAAAATAAAATATAAAAAACTTTATTTAATTTCTCATTTTAATGTACTAAAATAACTCAAACTGAAAAAAAAATAAAACTATACAGACATATATAAAAATGTATTTAATATTTTATTTTAGTTGAACTTGATGCACTACAATAACTAAAACTAACACTGATTTTTTTTATTATATGGAAATATAAAAAATATACAACAAATTTACTAAAACATGAATTAAAATGAAAATATAAAAATAAAAACTGATCTATCTATCTATCTATACGTTTTTTGTTTTTACCCATGACACTAATTTGACAAAAAGTTTTTTTTGTTGTTTTTATTTGCTTGTTGTTTTCACAAATGGTGGCAAGGAAAATTTTATATTTTTTAACATTTGCTCATAGATGTTTTTGTAATGCTGGCCCTCCAGAGTTACTCAAGAGTCTGTTGATGCCACAATATTTAAACTCAAGGATGTAAGACAGAAAGTAATGGAAAGCAAGATGTTTGCCTCTGAATCATCTTCTGAGGCGTTTCCAGTTGTATTCCTCTGATTTGATCTCGTCCTTCATCAACGGTCAATACTAAGAAAGAAAGTTGTTTTTGCTGCTCTGTTCATAAGTTCCTCCTCGTGCTCCGGATCTCAGTGACTCATCGTGGCCATTAACAAACAGCAATTAATTGTGTGGGAATGTGAGTGAAAGTGAGACAGAGAGCGGCCATTGTTCAGCGCTGAATATTAAAGAGGAAGACGAGCACAAACATTTGAGCTCTCTGATAAACCCTCAGCCATTTCAAAGACTGTATTCTTCCTCTAATAACCAATCAACAACAGACCTCCGGATCCCAGAGGATTCCAGTGAAAATCTGTTGAATGAAATAATCAGACTGTAAGAGATCGTGTGACGTGTTTAGAAGAACAGTGTGTCCTGACCTGAGCAGATGACTGACTGCCGTAATCATTCACAACCTACCAAAGCACCCTGGAAACCACCAAAGCACCCTGGAAACCACCAAAGCACCCTAGAAACCACCAAAGCACCCTGGAAACCACCAAAGCACCCTGGAAACCACCAAAGAAACCACCAAAGCACCCTGGAAACCACCAAAGCACCCTGGAAACCACCAAAGCTGTAAACCAAGCACCCTAGAAACCACCAAAGCACCCTGGAAACCACCAAAGCACCCTAGAAACCACCAAAGCACCCTGGAAACCACCAAAGCACCCTGGAAACCACCAAAGCACCCTGGAAACCACCAAAGCACCCTAGAAACCACCAAAGCACCCTAGAAACCACCAAAGCACCCTGGAAACCACCAAAGCACCCTAGAAACCACCAAAGCACCCTGGAAACCACCAAAGCACCCTGGAAACCACCAAAGCACCCTGGAAACCACCAAAGCACCCTAGAAACCACCAAAGCACCCTGGAAACCACCAAAGCACCCTAGAAACCACCAAAGCACCCTGGAAACCACCAAAGCACCCTGGAAACCACCAAAGCACCCTGGAAACCACCAAAGCACCCTGGAAACCACCAAAGCACCCTGGAAACCACCAAAGCACCCTGGAAACCACCAAAGCACCCTGGAAACCACCAAAGCACCCTGTAAACCACCAAAGCACCCTGTAAACCACCAAAGCACCCTAGAAACCACCAAAGCACCCTGGAAACCACCAAGGAAACCACCAAAGCACCCTGTAAACCACCAAAGCACCCTGGAAACCACCAAAGCACCCTAGAAACCACCAAAGCACCCTGGAAACCACCAAAGCACCCTGGAAACCACCAAAGCACCCTGGAAACCACCAAAGCACCCTAGAAACCACCAAAGCACCCTGGAAACCACCAAAGCACCCTAGAAACCACCAAAGCACCCTGGAAACCACCAAAGAAACCACCAAAGCACCCTAGAAACCACCAAAGCACCCTAGTAAACCACCAAAGCACCCTGGAAACCACCAAAGCACCCTGGAAACCACCAAAGCACCCTGGTAAACCACCAAAGAAACCACCAAACCCTGAAACCACCAAAGCACCCTGGAAACCACCAAAGCACCCTGGAAACCACCAAAGCACCCTGAAAACCACCAAAGTAGAAACCACCAAAAGCACCCTGGAAACCACCAAAGCACCCTGAAACCCCAAAGGAAACCACCAAAACCACCAAAGCACCCTAGAAACCACCAAAGCAGAAACCACCAAAGCACCCTGGAAACCACCAAAGCACCCTGGAAACCACCAAAAGCACCCAAACCACCAAGCACCCTAGAAACCACCAAAGTAAACACCTAGTAACCTTGGAAACCACCAAAGCACCCTAGAAACCACCAAAGCACCCTGTAAACACAACCAAAGCACCCTGTAAACCACCAAAGCACCCTAGCACCAAAGCACCTGAAACCACCAAAGCACCCTAGAAACCACCAAAGCACCCTGTAAAACCACCAAGCACCCTAACCACATAGAAACCACCAAAGCACCCTGTAAAACCACCTAGCAACAAAACCAAAGTAACCCTAACGCCCTAGCAATCAGCAAGGCATCCTGGTAGCAGTCAGTAGAGTGAGTGACTGAGTGAATGTTATGCTCCACTTGTTTACTTTGAAGCGCTGGTTCTTTCATCTGATGGGCTGTGGGGTGTGATTATGGGTCAGTGTGGGGCTGTTTGGCTTGGTTTGTCTGTTTTCTCTCTCGGTTGCTAAGGAACTGAGATGTGGCATAAGTTGGAGTCACGCATCTGAGTTTCAGCACCTATTAGCGATCAAAGCGATTTCAGAAATGTGTGGTATTTTAATAGTTTAATAAGTGCGCCCTGGGGACCAGCACAGCAAATCATCAAATTAGCATTACCCGAGTCAGGACCCATAGGAGTCTGATACATGACTTCAGACCACTGCAGCTTGTGAGGATCACACTTCACCGTATCACGTGTCAAAACATTCATTAATAACAGAACAATCATTTGCACCGCTGGCATGTCAATTAGGAAAAAGTACATCAAAGCATGTGTGCTTATAATAAAACTTACTTTAAAAACTAAACTAAACCGAAATGCAATGACAATTAAAAAATAACTTATCTAATGGCAAAAAAATGCAATCATACATAAAACTGAAAATAAATGCAAATTTAAATTATTAATAAAGATTGTGATAATATACAAATAATAATAAAATGAGAATAATAAAAAAAACATTTTGTATATTATAATATAAAACAAAAATCAACTATATAAAAAAGAATGATAGTAAATAATACTTAAATAACAATAGCAATAAATAATACTAGGGGTTGTGAGACTGATAAATAGTCAAGTCAATATAATTAATCCTTTTTTCCTCCATTTATTAATTTCTTCACTAAAAGCACTGTTCTCTGGAGGGATTATGGGCTATTCAGCCGACGGTGGAGCTTTCTGTCAGTGTGTGTGTATTGTTTTTTGTGTGATTATAAGCACTCTTCCTTTTAGGCATGTGTGTGTGTGTGTGCTGTGTTTTGATTTTTCACCTCTGTGAGGGGAACAGAGAGCGGGACAGTGGTGTGTGTTGTCAGAACAAAAGCCCCCAGCGCTCTTCCTTCGGGCCCCTCTCTCTCTTTTAGACTCAAGGAGGCCTGATGTCACATTTCAGAGATTTATTTCAATGCCATAGTGTGCTGTGTGAGGGATGGAGTTCGTTTCATGAATGGCTTTTATCAAACCCCAGGGATGCTCATCAACACAGAATAAAACTTCACACAGCGCAGCGGTGTGCACAGAGTGCAGAAATGCTGCTATTTGTCCAGTGTTTTTCTGTTTACATGCTTGTGCATAGGATAGAAAAAGAGTATATTTCACAGCACAGTCTTTAGTGCTTTAGTGCCGAGCATGTTTGGGTTTAGTGATTTGAACAAACTCATGACATGAAGTAGTAAACTTTGGCACTCCATCTTTTCCTGCATTGATTATGCTAAACAATGCACAAATAATGCAGCTTATTAAAGGAGAAAACATACTTTTTTTCCCTAAGCAATCAGAGTTTATGTTTATTTTTGCCTTGTGGATGATAAAACTGGTAAAATATCCCATGGACCACACACACAACACCCTAGAAACCACCAAAGCACCCTGTTATTCACCTAATAATGTCTTAGCAACCACAAGCAAACCCTTGTAACCAGTAAAGTGCCTTGGTAGCCACCAATAATTCATTAACAACCCATAATACACCCTAGTAACACCAAAACACCCTAGTAGCCACCTAGCAATGACCTGGCAACTAACAAAGCATCTTGGTAACCAAATAGTAATGACCTAGCAACCACCAAAGCACCCCATTATCCACCAAATGATGTCTTAGCAAGCACCAGCACACACTAGTAACCACAAAACACCCTGGTAACCACCGATAATAGCTTAACAACAACTAATACACCCTAGTAACCACCTAGGAACGACCTGGCAACTACCAAAGCATATTGGTAACCACCTAGTAATGCATTGGCAACCACCAATACTCCCTAGTAAGTAGCCACAAAGCACCCTAGTAACCACCCAGCAACGATAAAGCAGCCACCAATAATGTGCCCTTGTAGCCACCTAACAACAGCTAGCAACCACCTAGCAACATCCTACAACACACTGGAATTGTAGCAGCACATTGTGTACACAGTGTGCCATTGATTTTTCTGGCTGTATAATGCACAAATTGAGAAGGCTGTTAATATGCAGATATTGAACCTCCAGCAGACATATAAGCCGGGGAGGGGTTCATTCTAACACCCCTGTAGTGATCAGCATCGATTCGCAGCGCAGCAGGACGCCGGGAATATTGAAGCTGCAGCAGCACAGCTGGTTGTCGATACTGTTGATATCAACGGTGGACAGATCATCTGTTTGATCCAGCCAGAGAAATGCAAAGCCCAGCCGAGCCAGGAGAAACCTGAGGTCACATGATGACGCTAATGCTGCTAATGAGCCGTTCTTTCTCCCACAATACAGATGCTTATCTAGAGTAACTCAATCCTCATGTGTGAAGGGAGGACCCTGTGACTGTGAGACTGTTGTTGTGATGCTCCTCAGCGTAAACCGAGCTGCCTCTTTTACTAAAGCAGAACACGGATTCTATATGCATCTGACGGAAACTGAAGATGCTATCAAGTCAAAGTTGTCTGGGTATTTTGAGTCACTGGAACCAATCGGGACGTCCTGATTGGCTGACACCCTCTACCGAAGCAATCCCCAGTGCCGCTTTGCTTTGCAGTGACCCTCCGTCTTTCACATAGTCTCTCTTTTGGTGGCTTTTGTCCACCTCCCAGTGTATTATTGTCATCCAAACGCTCCCAATTAACAATGCTGCTGCTTTTTCTGAAAAGACGAGGCTTGGATCTCCATCACGGGGGCAGTGTTTTTCTTAAGAGCCCTGAATGGCGGAGCACTGGGGGATAAAGGATGTGTACTGTTTACCAGTCGAAAACAATGCAGCATTGTTGACATTAGTCTCGGCTCGCTCGAAATCGATCGTAATTTGAAATGATTGCAAAGGTGCATCAGTGCCTGCATGTTTCAACCAGAGAGCCCAAGGGACGTGTATCTCGAGCACATCAACAGGTTTTGTTGAGTCTAAACCGAGCGCCGCAGACGTGTACAATGGGCTTCTCTGAATGCTGAAGGAGCTGTATCAAGCTCCCCTTTATAAAAGCCGTCCAGCTAGTGAAGTAGGTGCCCTGCATAAATTATGCAAATTTAGCAGAAAGGATAACAACAAGGAGTGCCGAAACAGTGTGTTTCTCTGAGGTCCAGTACAGGCACAAGATGTGCCCATGCTTGGTCAAACATTTTTCAGAGGTGTAATTATTAAAATCAATATTTATTCAAAATTAAATATAAATGAAGGATGATCCCTACATGCAGCATTATAAGTTAAAACAATATATATATATGGTATATATGGTATTGCATAATTGATTACTGTAATTTTTCACTTGAAAATGTAAGGGATTACTCCTATTTTTTGTAATTGAATTAATTACTTCTGATGTAATTGCACTAAATACTGTATAGAAGAATTCCATATAAAGCAATAGGGGATTTAACATTAAAAATTGTTTAAATGTATGTATTTAATGTAAACTTCACTCTTTAAATACTTTGGACAGTTCAAGAAACATTTATGCAGTTTTATGTTATTTATTTGAAAGAACTAAAAGAGTTATTTCATGTCTATCCTTGTCCAGCTGGTCGAGGTTGCTTTGGTAATTAGAATGTAAATAGTAATAAGTATTAATGAATACGTTTTTAGAGAGAGTAATTAGTACAGTAATCTAATTACACTGTTGAAAATGTCATTAACATTGTATACATTGCCAGTTTCATGCTAGAACTTTGTGCAGCACCTGGGGAAATTGTACAGTAACATCCACTTAAACCAAAGAGCAAAGATTGATTTCAATTAATTGTGCTATTGTGAAAACTATAACAACTAAATTTGCGTTTATTTCAAAATTAAGTGAGATATTGATATTGCATATTGACTATTGATATTGAGAAAATGTACTCATTCCATGTTGTTTTTTGTTCTTTTCAAACAGTTCAACGGGTGCCAACAGCCAGCTTTCAGCATAACATTTCCATCCAACCCCTTACACTGCAGTGCATGCACATACACAATCCAAACATTCAAATTGCATGTTTTTTACATCTCACAAAGCTCTGAGAATATTATAATTTTAATATCGTGTTGCATGTCACTAGCACCGTTTGTTGACCGTGCACGTCCCGTTATTTGGACCGTAAACCCGTGATTGACTGCGCGCGAGACTGTGGAGTCTGTGGGCGGCGCGTGAACGCAGCGTCTCTCCTCTCGCGCGCTGCGATCGTACAGTGAATGAAGCTCTAGCGTGGGAAAGACGAACAGGATTCGCGAAGCACGGACATGGATCCACTGTAACATCACTGCAATAGCTGCTACTGCGTTCTCAACAGATCAGCGTTCCCTCCACGTTTAACTCGAGCGCGTTTAAAGCCTGAAGACGATGCGTCTGATCACAGCCAAATCACATCTGTTCATCGCGCAGCTGTGGCTCATCTGTCACACAGGTAACAAGTAAATACAGTGCTGCTGAGTGATGCATGTGTCCTCATAGACTCGGTGTGTTTTGGGCACGAATGCATTGATGCGTAAAGTTGCGTGAATCCAAGAGCTTTATTTCCACAGGTTGTTAATGCATTTATGAATGTATTATTGATGAATGCATTATTTTTTAATAACAGTTTAGGTTTTTGCGTTTAATCTCAGTCTGTAAGTCAAAAAGCATTGCAATAACGGGTTTGAATGTCTGTTAAGTGAATGGATCAATGGTTCGTGAATCTACTTTAGTAGAGTTGAATTAATAATTTCAAGTGTGTGTGTGTGTGTGTGTGTGTGTATATACAGCAACCAAATGCATGTGTGTTATATAATAATATTTTTTTTGTTTATTTTAGACTTGTTTTAGGTTGTTGTATTTTATCTCAGCCCTATATGACAACACTTTCAAAATATACTAGACTGTGAACGATGCAAAGTTTTATGAATCGTTTAAGTGTATTGGTACCTTATCCGGTTGAATCATTATAATTTGCTTTATGGCAATTTAAGTTACTTTTTAGGTTCTTAAAAGGTTGTAGTGTTTTAGTAAAAAACAGCATTACAATATCAGATTTGTTTTAATGTTTAAAAATACATATGAGGTGTACTGGTTCATGCAGGTTGCCAAATGTGATTTCCTTGCTGTGAAATTAGTTGAATTTCTGTTGGATGCCGCACAATGTTTGGTTCAGTTTCGCTCAAGCACGTTTCAGCTGTAGGACAGACTTTGGCTCTTTGCTCTTGGCGCTCGATCACCGATTTGATGCTCTTTTAATCTCTCTGTCTCTGTTCATCCTGCTGAGTTAAATGTAATTTGACATGGTGGGGGAATATAATGCTGTGTGTTTCTGACCGCATGTGTCTTGAGCCATCTGCATCTCTTGCTGGCACATCAGAGGTCTCTTTTCCTCAAAGTTGATCTCAGTGCTGTCACAGTGCACCATTGTCCTGGCTATTTCAGTCTAAAATAGTACTGACCTTATGCAGAAGCATGAGTTATTCCCTGTTCGGGAGTTACACGGGCATCTGTGCTGTCACTTATGTGTTTGTGTTGTAGATGTATGCAGAGTGCTGGTGCATGTTACACCCTGTTGTTGGACGTGATGGCAGGGGAAGCCCGTGTTTGTGCTGCTTTTGTCTCAGTGATGCTCATTCACCATTAATGCCAGCAGCAGGAAGAGAGAGAGAGAAAGGGAGAGCTTCTGTCCACCAAACACATGATCGATCGATTCACTCCAGGGTCACCCTGCCATGTATCCAAACAAAATAACCACAGCATGGGCGGTGATCGAGAAAAAGCAGTTTAGTTTCTCTTGATCAAATGAGTGACAGCGAAAGATTGATTTTCATTGATTCGCCTGCACAATCCAAAGGCATTTCATTATTAGACATTATCTGAAAGTGACAGACATATCCAATCAGTTTTCACACTTTGAAACCTGTAATATATAATATAATATAATATTGTTCCCATTCATTATCAGTTCAAGTAGATGATCAATTGTGATCTGTAATAGTGTGCATGTGTTGCTGCAGCTTGTAGAGACATAACAATGTCTGCTTTTTTGACTTAGCATCTCAGTGTCTTTTATAAATAATGAGTTATTGGAGATTTTGCATGCTTCATTATATGCCTGCATAAAAAGCTTCTGTTCAGACCTTCATGCACTTTGGTTTACTGGTATTTGGCACCAGAAGCCTGAACTTTTTTTCCAAAGTTACTTGATACCGGAGAGGGTTCAGAGAGGACGTACTTATTTAATACCTGTTCAGTGCACATTTGTACATGATTTTTCCTGTTTTAATCATCTACATCTGGTTCTCAACTGGTGGTCCATGACCCCAAAACACTACATGTATGCACAATAAATGATAAAATGCTAATTATATAACCACGCAAAACTAGAATGGCAAAATAAATGGGTAAACTCCTATTTAAAACTCTTTTCATATTGTTTGTTATTAATGTCAAAGGCTGTGCATCTCATCAAATGCACTGTAAAAAATGATATGGTCAGTAAGTCATAGCAAACTATGATTTTACATTACATTATAGGTCATTGCACACTTAGTCTGAAATGTTTCCACGTGTGTTTTTCCATTTTTTCATATTCCTCATCCATTCTTATCAAAGTGCATGCTACGGATGTGAAAACGCAGAAAATCGAACTTGACCTGAATTTTTTTATGAATGACGAAAGTTTCAGAGGCAGTGTGTAAACGTGATTGACACAACGTGAGGTCGTATTTATTTTTAACGTGCAAATTTTGGACCTTAACTCCTCAAAATAAGTTGAGCAATAAAGTTTAAGATAAGATTTTTAACTCCATTTTGAAAGTCAGTTCAATATAATTAAAGTTGAAATGACTTGTACAACCAAGTTGATTATAGTGAAATATTTTAAGGTAGCAACTGAAGTCTTTAAGTCTAAATAGTTGGAAATGTGTTGTTTTAATGCTAACTGCTGTCATTTGGTAGAACTTCATCAAATTAAACAGATGCCATCATGGATGGGTTGTGTGACCTGAAAAAACCAGCAAAACTAGACAACGTAAAAGAAAATACAACCCAGAAATACAAGTTCACTTACAGTGAAGATAAATATGGCTTGCCGACCACAATGTGTTTTATGCTGTGAATTACTGATGACAACGAGAGCATGAAGCCATTTAAATGTAGGAGAGGTTTAGAAACCAAAATTATTAATTTTCCTATTAAGCCTGTGTTATATTAATAATTTTGCATACTGTGGATTTCCTGAAGCCAAACCCATTGGGAACCATTGCTCTACATAATCTTTTTCATCAATAAATAAATCCATGTTAAATCCACATTAATTATTGATGATTATGGCCTATTTAAAATTCAGCAGTCGTACCTTATTTAAGCATAAAAAACTCCACTCAGTTTTGTATATTGGGACATGAATAAGTGAGATTGCTGGAGTGTGTTACGTTAAATCACGTCCTTCTGATTTCTGCGGTGAACAGCTGTGAATTCACCTCAAACTCAAAGGGCAAGCTGCACATCTCTTTACAGATCAGAGTCTAATGAGTGTCACCAGCAGACTCGTGTCTGTTGAGCACTAAATCGCTCCGGTTCATTTCCAGCGCCTGTCTGTGTCTAATGCAGCCTCAGGCAATATTGCTTGTACTGTTATGTCATCCTACAAATGGAAAGTTACATAATGAGCAGAGGTGTTCTAGATATTGATGCACATTGGTTTTGCTCAACTTGAAAAGTTTTGTGCTGAACTTGATGCTTGATACAGTCGTATTCATACACTATCTCATTTAAAGGAATAGTTCCCCTAAAAAAGAAACATCTCCTGAGAATTTACCCATCCTCAGGCCATCCAAGATGTAGATGAGTTTTTGTTCATCAAAACAAATTTGGGGAAATGTAGCATTACGTCTTGCTCACCAGTGGATCCTCAGCAGTGAATGGGTGCCGTCAGAATGAGAGTCCAAAAAGCTGATAAAAACATCACAATAATCCTCAAGTAATCCACACCACTCCAGTACATCAATTAATGTCTTGTGAAGAGAAAAGCAGTGTGTTTGCAAGAAACAAGTCCATCATTAAGGCATTTTAACTCTAAACTGTCACTTCTGGCCAAAAAAGATGTCCATAATCCATAATAACACTTCCTCCAGTGAAAAAGTCCATCCCTATTGTCCTTTCACATTAAAGGGTTACTCCACCCCAAAATTAAAATATTGTCAATATTTACTTACCCCCACGTCGTTCCAACTCCATAACAGCTTCGTTCGTCTTTGGAACACAATTGAAGATATTTGAGGTAAAAGCCGGGAGGCTTGTGACTGTGTGAACCACTGATGGCAGATGGACTTCCCTGGCGATGCTTTCATTCTTTTCTGGACCTCAACAGTGATATTTACTTGGCAGTCGAACAGACAGTCACAAGCCTCCCTGGTTTTTTTATCTAAAATATCTTAAATTGTGTTCCGAAGACGAACAAAGCTTTTATGGAGTTGGAACGACATGGGGCTAAGTGATAATTTACAGTGAAATAATGACACAATTTTCATTTTGGGGTGGAGTAACCCTTTAAAATTCACAGACATATTTGTTTAGATATGGACTGTTTTAGCCCGTAAACATTGCTTGATCTGTGCAGATTTCTCTCCTGATTCAGATGAGACAACTTTTTTACTGGCGAAAGCAATATTATGGAATAGAGGACTCTTATTTTCGCAGGAAGCAGCCGTTTGAAGTTAAAAAGGTCTTGATGGATTTGTTTCTTACAAACACGCATCTTTTCTCTTCAGATGATGTTAATTGATGTACTGGAGTGGTGTGGATTACTTGTGGATTATTGTGATGTTTTTATCAGCTGTTTGGACTCTCATTCTGACGGCACCCATTCACTGCAGAGGATCCATTGGTGAGCAAGTGATGTAATGATTTCTCCAAATCTGATGAAGAAACAAACTCATCTACATTGGATGGACCTGAGGGTGAGTACATTTTCAGTGGATTTTCATTTTTGGATGAACTATTCCTTTAACTTGGGTCAAAACAACACACAAGCTGTTCATTCTGGTATAAAACATTCATCAGAGAAAAGCTATTCAATGTTGGAGAAATACAATCTCCTGTAGAGAGAACCTCGTATTCAGAACAAATCTGGGCAGACACTGAGATGGCCAGCCGTCTTAATTTCATCCAATTTCTGTTGCATTTTTCCAAGTGGTCGTATTGCTTCCTAGTGTGTGTGATTTAGATTAAAATCGTCTGGATATTTACTCCATGCTGAGTATCGTTTTCCACCGACTGAAGTTGGTGTTTGTGCATGTGGACGTCGAGTTAAAGAGCTTCTAAGCCTTTTGATGTAAAATTCATTAATTGCATGCTCTTCTCATGTGGGAATATAAGACTTTATTCCCGAGATATAAATGCAGTTTTTATAACCATTTATTAATGAGATTTGTGGCAAAATTTCACACCTGTCACAGGCTACGTGCTTAACTTAAGCAGATTTATTTCTTATTTTCACCCCGAAATATGTTGAAATTCAAAGAGAAGATTTGTTTTCATAGCCTATGTCTTGATTCACTCAGTAAGCATCTATGGATTTACTTCTATAGTGTAAATATTTAGAGGAGACATGGAACTGATCTCTCAAAAATGGAGCGTTTGGCTTATAATATTAATGTCCTAGAAAGATGCAGCATTATTTAAAGGGATAGTTCAGCCAAAAATGAAAATTGGCTGAATATTTACCCACCCTCAGGCCACCCAAGCTGTAGATGAGTTTGTTTCCTCATCAGAGCAGATTTGGGGAAATTTGGAAGCATTATTATGGATTATGGACTTTTATTTTGGCTTGAAGTGATTACTTGTGGATTATTGTGATGTTTTTATCAGCTGTTTGGACTCTCATTCTGACGGCACCCATTCACTGCAGAGGATCCATTGGTGAGCAAGTGATATGATGCAAAATGTCTCCAAATCTGTTCTGATGAAGAAACATCAAGCAAGTGTATAATGAGAGACAATTATTTAAAAGAAACCACTCACATTTTCCTCAAAGTTGCATTTATGTATGCTTAACTGAGCAGATTTCTTTCTTTTGTTCACTATGATAGTGTTGAGTGAAGATTTGTTGATTCTCTCTGTAAGCATCTACAGATTAGTGAGGAGACACAGAACTGGAGAAACAGTAAAGGAAAAACCCAACCTCTTCCTCTTGACCTCAGGATGTGGAGCTGGAGCTCTAGTAAACCGCTGACAGTGTGCTGAAGCGCTCCGGCTTTGGCTCGGCCCAGCGGACGGACAGTGAGGCGAGGAAGGAAAGCTTTTCCCTCTGTTAGAGAAAGATGGAGTATTCGGTTGCCTTTCCGAGACGGATCTGGCCTGGTGTCCGAGGCGATAGAGGAGGCTGTGGAGGAAGTCCTGATGGCTGAGCGCCACCGGAGGTTCTGTCTGTTGTCAAGGAGTTCCACTGGCATGTCCTAAGAGTGAATGGAGAGCGTCTCCTGCTCGGATGTGCTGCGACCAGCCCAGATAAAAGCACCGCGTATAATATATAATGTCAGGCACAGCGCTTGTTCTCAGCATTCGCTATTACACTCCTGAAAATAAAGGCTTCGGAAGTGGATTTTCACAGTGATGCCACAGAAGAAACATTTAGAGTTCCTCAAAGTATCTTTCAGCGAACAGTTCTTAAAATAATCTTTTTTTGAACATTCTAATAATCTAAATAACTTTTTTCTACTATAAAGTAACATTGCATGGATTTTAAAGGTTCTTCATGGAACTATAGATTCTAATAAAATAACCTTTATTTGTAAGAGTGCATGATAGTAATGTTAGTCTTTTTTGCTGTGATTTTTTATTTTGTGTGTTTATTATTTCTTTAGACTTTATCACTTGTGCTCAATTAATGCACTGACAATGCACTTTAGATTTTTAGAAAAATATTCATGAAAAAGTTGCATCTTTTATATTCTCCTGCTTTAAAGCACCTCTGTTGCATCCATCCACATTCAGTTGGACGTATATGACAGTTGAGTGCTCTAGGAATCAATTTATTTAAATAAATGAATGTTTGTATCATTTATTTTAAAATAAATAATTTTCTATACGTAAACATATAAATAATTAAATATTATGAATATTTGTATTAATAATATAAATAATATTTATATACGTAAATATAATATTTATTTATTTGTATTTTTGCATTTGTTTGTTGGCTCGTTTTAATAGTTGAAAATATATTGTAAATATTATGATTATTTATATTGTTTATTAATAATGTAAATAATATCGATATGCATAAATATAATATTTATTTATTTATATGTACATCCTCTTCAAAAATCCATACAGAGCCAAACTGTCTTTCTAAATCTTAAATATGAATTATTTTCTAGGTTAATGTAATTTACTTGTTATGCAAGCAGAAAAGAAGTTTATTTTTTCATCCTAGGTCAACAGGGAAATCTCATAACAGGGCCAAGAATATACGAGCCAAGTATGTTTATAAAAGTATCCTAAAAAAAGTTTGTATGAGGATAAGAAATCCCACAACAGCAACACAGCCTTGATTTGTTTGTGTGTGTGTGTGTGTGTGTGTGTGTGTGTGTGTGTGTGTGTGTGTGTGTGTGTGTGTGTGTGTGTGTGTGTGTGTGTGTGTGTGTGTGTGTGTGTGTGTGTGTGTGTGTGTGTGTGTGTCTTACAAAAACACAGATCCTGTTTAAGTTTAGCTTACAGAGAACTCTGCAGTCATAAAGGCAAATTAATTTGCTAAAAGTTGTAATAGTGAATTTGGGAATCTTGGAGGCAGGGCAGTTTTTGAGGGTGTCAGGGAAGGTATAAACCCCAGCTGTTGACTGGCATTATACCTTCAGCTGCAGTCGATGTGTTCTCACGCGGACCGCATGTCATTCCCCCCCTGACCCTGCAGCAACAGCTGCCACAGCCTGCTGCACTCATGCACCATCACATACTGTGTCCTACTGCAGCAGCCCCTCGCTTTAGGAGGATCTCTGCAGCACCAAATAAAAGAAGCATCTAAAACAGAGGTAGGCAACGTCGGTCCTGGAGTGCCGATGTCCTGCAGAGTTTAGCTCCAACCCTGAAATTAACCTCACCTGCCTGTAGCACTAGTAACTCTGAAGACCTTGATTAGCTGGTTCAGGTGTGTTTGATTAGGGTTGGAGCTAAACTCTGCAGGACAGCGGCCCTCCAGGACCGACGTTGCCTACCCTTGTTCTAAAAACATCCTAGCAACCACACAACAACATTATAAAAACATCCTAGCAACCACACAACAACATTATAAAAACATCCTAGCAACCATCACATGGTGATGACAAAATTAATATTTTGGGTCAACTAAAAATAAATAAAAAGCGGTCATCATTTAATCAAGTTGTTCCAAAACTTTGACTTTTTTCTTCTGTGGAGCACAAAAGAATTGCCATTGACTTCCATAGTATTTTTCTTCCATACTATGGAAGTCAATGGCTACCGTCAACTGTTTGAGTATCCATACTCCTTTAAATATCTTCTTGTGTGTTCAACAGAAGAAAGAAACATATACAGGATTGGAACAACTTAAGGGCGAGCAAATGATGACCGAATTTTCATTTTTGTGTGAATTGTCCCTTTAAGTTCTCAGGATTATATTTCATGATGTTATATTTCCTAAAATTAGTCCTATTATAGCAAAGCTTTACACTTTCTTCTGTCTTCAACTGGCTGTTTTCCAACCCTTGACCTTGAGGATCCAAATATACTCTGTGCCTTTGGGAACACATGTCATAATTGAATTAGCTGTCAGCTTGAACAAGTGTGTCGTGTGAATTCAGGCCGGTGTCAGACAGGTGTTCTCCATCGTATGAGAGCATGGACAGACACCGTTTCATCCAGGCGACGGAAGTTATTTAGTGACGGGGTGAGGAGGGGGACTCGTGTTTTTGTTCTTGAGTTCGAAACACGACGTGCTGGCCGGCTTCCCCGAGGCTTTTCTAATCCTCTTATGTATTTGAATGACTCTGGAGATGGTTACGATTCCTCCCCCATCCATATCCTGCGAGCACCGGACACATGCAGAGAGAGTCTCCCAGTCGAGCGACTGTAGTAAACAACTCCTGCCTGCCCGATAGCTC
The DNA here is from genome assembly GCA_027422405.1 of Ptychobarbus kaznakovi. Classification (NCBI taxonomy): domain Eukaryota; kingdom Metazoa; phylum Chordata; class Actinopteri; order Cypriniformes; family Cyprinidae; genus Ptychobarbus; species Ptychobarbus kaznakovi. Next base: position 43,181,688 of record CM049795.1, read on the forward strand.
TCTACAAACGCTTGAAACTTTGCACTTAAACTGTAGATTCAGAGAGAAAAGTGGAAAACGTTATAAAAGCTCGGACTTCTTCCACTTAGTGAAGTCATGTGAACACAACTAGAAGGACAGTGACTTTAATAGTTAAAGGGAGCAACTTCTACACATGGAACCATTCTATATTAATTCTATTATTATTATACTAAATGATTACAATATATGTATTGATTATATTTTGAGAGCAACTTCCACTCATGTAATAATACGTTTATTTTCTATATTGTTGTTGCTATTATTATTATTATTTTTTAATATATAAAATTATTATATACAAATTTTGAATAGAGAGCAAATCCCAATCATGTAACCAATTTCTATATTCCATTTTAATAATAATCATATGTTGTTATTATTATTATTATTAGAAATTATTACATACAATATTTTGATTATTTTTGAAAGCAACTTCCCCTCATGTAAGCATTTTTATACTTTATTTTAATACTAATTGGATGTAGTTATTATTATTATTATTACATTAAATTATTACATTTTAAAGCAACTTACATTAATGTAATAATTGTAATAATTTTCTTTAATACTAATTATATATAGTAGTAGTAATACTGATAATAACAATAATAATAATAATAATAAATGATTATAATAATTACATTTTCAGAGCAACTTCCAAACATGTAACTTTATAATCATACGTAAATATTTGTTGTTATTGTTATTATTATTGTTATATGAAATGAATACTTTTAATGTACTGAATACATAGAGAATATATTTAAAATAAATGTAAATAATGTCTTATTATTTATTAAATAATGATTTTTTTTACTTTGAATTAAATATATTGATTATCATATCACATGATTACTTGAAATCTACTGATTGAATTCAGAAGATAATATGTTTAAATATTTAAAGTAAATGTTTTATTATTTATGAAATATATGAACTTTTAGTTAAACATATGCTTGCTCTTAAATATATTGGTCATTATCTTGTGATCACTCATAGATCAAAATGATTTGAGCAATGAGTGTTTCCATAGAAACAGATGATTTCCAGGGATGACGCTCATAATCGCTGTGATGTGGATGAGCCGTGAACTTTGTTTAGAAATCTCTCATATCATAGTTTTGTTTATCTGGAAAAGGGAAGTAAATCCCAGTTGTGTTTCTTTTTTCTTGTAGAGAGCAGTGAGAATGCGAGAGGGGTCCAGTGAAGGGCTTGTTTTATTGGTGATAGACTCATTAACATCAAACTGTGAGCAATTTTAATCTAATTTGCCGCAGGCTTTTCTCTCGGTGCCTGTGAAATGGAGCCGAGCCAAAGAAGCTCCACAGCTTTAGGGGAGCGCAGGTCACTGTATGATACTGTTCCTGTGAAACGGGACGAGTTTCATCGCCCAGCCAACCCGGATTTACTCCACAAAGCCCACGCAAAGGTCCTAGACAAATGGGTTTACCATGTTTTACCTCAAGAATAGTGGATGTAAATAATGTGGTGTGGTGCAGTGCAGTCTTCAATGCTATGCTATGTCTTCCGGAAATATTCAACCCTGTAGCAGATTTGAATGGCACAATACAAATACATATATACATATTACAATATTACATAAAACATGGTATATTATTTGTATTAAATGTAATAAAAAATATAAAATGTATTTTAATATTATGATAAAATCATATATTGTAATGTATATGTAATGTATATTTTATACATTAAAAAAAATGCCCCCTTTGAAAAGTAACATTTTAAACAATATCTCAATGAACACAAAAACATTTTCCAAAATGTTGACAAGACTAAGTTTAATATAACATCTGTTTAACTTATAACATGAAAGTAAGGTTAATAATATAACTTAGATTACACATTTTTCAGTTTTACTCAAATTAGGGTGATGCAAAAATGAGTGAAAAATGTGTAATCTTATATTAAAGTTATATTATTAACCTTACTTTCATGTTATAAGTTAAACAGATGTTATATTAAACTTAGTCTTGTCAACATTTTGGAAAATGTTTTTGTGTTCATTGAGATATTGTTTAAAATGTTACTTTTCAAAGGGGGTGTACTCATTTACGCTGAGCACTGTATATAAGTACTGTTTATTTGAGATAAATAAAATCATAATTTATTTAAATATGCAAGTGTATATAATTTTTTATAAATAATATAAAACTAAAATAAATTATAACATTTATTTTGATATAATACAATTATATATAGTAATGTATTATTATTAAATATATAATATTGTAATAGATACTTTACACATTTTTTTCAAAACCATTAAAAAATATAATATTGTACAAAATATATTTAGAAAATGTGACTGTTTCTTGGGAATGCCCCTTTTATGGAGCACAGAGGTGCTTGTGTTTTTGAAAACTCTTCCAGAACATCTTGTGTCTGACTCTTCTTTGTAATAATGGCTGTTCTGTGGCTGAAGTCTTCAAAGGCTCTATTGTGGCAGCGGCTCTCAGTCACCATTCACTGAGTAATGGGCTCTGAGAGGCAGGAACGGGACGGGCCGTATTACACACTGGACGGGTCAGTGCTGTCAGGTCAGAGGGTCAGGCTGGTAAAATGCTAAAATGTTCTTTAACTGATTTGTACACGCTTCAGTGGTTTGCAGCTTCGCCAAATCTCTTGGAAGGACATTCTACATCTGATCCACACACTGACTCTTGGTATTTGTGTCTAGTTTAGTTGGGTACAGTCTGGCGCCTGCAGTTTCAGGAGTTTTCCTGACACTTTTTTTTCAATTTTGGGTAAACTTGGGTAAAAGTCCCATCAAAACATTTGACGTTGTTGTTTCTCAGAGGTTAGGGCTGTAATCCGGACACAACTGTGTGTGTTTGAGCTCATGTGTCCTTTCATCTCAACTTTCCCTTCTACAGCAGTGACACGTGTGTGTTTTGATGTGTCTGGCAGGTGTCCTTACAGCCTCGCACACACACCACACACGCACGCACGCACGCACACACACACTCGCACACACGCCATGCACACACAAGAGGACCGCACGCACGCACACACACACACACACACACACACACACAGTCATACACACACACAGTCATACATACACACACACACACACACACACATCAGACAGTTATGTTCAGGAAAACGCCTGCTCAGTCTGTTGTACGGAGATAATAATTACCTTTCCCTCATCACACATTCATTTACAGATATTTATACCGCAGTCAAGTCAAATAGGAAAGACCGCTTTAGTCTGATGACATCAGTTTAAAAGTATAACCTGCTGTAACACCCTAGCAACCGCACAGCAATGTGTTCTATATCAAATATAACAGCAACAACATAACAATGCACTGTATAGTCTAATTAGAGCACTTTAGCAACCCCATAGCAACGCCCCAGCAACCAGATAACAATGCACAACATATACTATATAAAACACTTTACCAAACACATAGCAACGCCCTAGCAACCGCATAGTAATCATTGTATATAACACTTAGAACACCATACCAACCACATAGCAATGCACTATACATTCCACTTAAAACACCTTAGCAACCACATAACAACGCCCTAGCAACTACATAGCAATGCACTATATGTACCATTTAGAACACCTTACCAACACTAATAGCAACGCTCTAGCAACTACATAGCAGTGCACTAATAACACTTGGAACGCCTTAGCAACCACATAGCAACACCTTAGCTCCATGATGGCAATTCTTTCAAGGGCAAAATCTACAAACAGTTATTGTATCCTGTCACTTGTGTAATGATTTGACTCAAACACTACATGGTTTCTCTGAACGTGTTCTGCCTCTGGTGTGTGTTTGGCTCTCTGACTCCAGCTCTCCTCATCTTTCTCCTCCAGATCTGGCCGAGTCGTATCAGAGAGGTCAGCGCAGACTCGCCGAGGACGTCGACTGGTCTTACACAGGTGAGTTGAGCCGAACAAACGCTCTTATTGTGTGCGTCTCAGCAGACTCCGGTGTGGCACAGCACTGGCTTCAACCCAAACGCCTTAGAAAGCCTGTGAGCGAGAGACCGGGATACGCTAGCAGACGGATCAATGTCCGTTCTCCATTAGAGTCGACCGCTGACCCGCCGGTGTGGAGATTAGCCGAAAGTCTGAGACACTTTAAGACACTCAAGACTTTCAAAAGAGTACGTGACATTCAAGATTGTTGGAGAGCTTTGACTTGTGGCTTTCAAATCAGGACGCTTAGAAAACGGTAGAAAAACAGAACGGGACTGAATAGTTTTGTGACTTTTAGTCCATGACTATTAGACCAAGATTTTAAATGTAATTATTTATCAGAAAAGCTGAATGTTTAAAATGTAGTCTTTCTCTATTACCTGGAAAAAGACCAAAATTGAGTCACTCATTGACGGGAAAACGTTACGTTTCCGGATGTGTGTGTGTGTGTGTGTGTGTGTGTGAGTGTGTGTCTGTGTGTGTGTGTGTGTGTGTGTGTGTGTGTGTGTGTGTGTGTGTGTGTGTGTGTGTGTGTGTGTGTGTGTGTGTGTGTGTGTGTGTGTGTGTGTGTGCGGTGTGTGTGTGTGTGCGTGTGCGTGTGCGTGTGTTCGCGTGTGTGTGTGTGTGTGTGTGTGAGTGTGTTCAGTGAGGCGAAACTAAATGCATTAACATGTGAAAGAAGACTCTTGATTGTGAGGCCCAGCACAGACCTGTGGAGAAAGAGAACGAAACACGTTCCTCTGTTTTAACTCTGATTGTTTCAGTAAACCTCTCTCTCCACAAACAAAAGTGCTCAAGCTTGAATGCTAATTTGTTCATAGACTCTCGGTTCTTCAGCTGACAGTCACACAGTGACTCTGTAACCCTTCAGAGTCTCTCCTGATGTGTGGGAAATGTCTGTTTTTGGTTTGTTTAATTACTCTTTTTATTATGCACTAATTGTGAATGAAAAATCAATAGTTCCTGTGGCCTTCCAGTCTGTTCACCCGGTTAAATGAGCAATATCCCATGAATTATTCCACAGCATGTTGTTTTTCTCACTGACAAACTTTATTTTCTTCTCTTTTCTTCACTTCTAATCCTTATTAGCATCCATTACTGTGGGAACAGTTAGGCAAATGGAACAGTCCAGGTAGCTTTTAGAGTGAAAATTACAGAAATAAGTTTTAATTACACCTAACAAAAAATTTTTTTTATAAATTAGAACTTAATAAATAAATAAATGTTGCAGATTTTCATTTATAAATTGCTGGTAAATGTTTTTGTTTAAAATGTTAAATATATGAATATTTCCTAATAAAATATACATCTTATATATATAATTTTTTTAATATATTTCTTTTAATATTAATTTATTTCAATAAATAAATGTAACTAATTTTCATTAGAAAATTGCTAATAAATGTATTTGTTTCAATATTTAAATATATTAATATTATATAATGTGTATCGAGCATAATATATCTTATAGAAATTATATATGTATTTAATTTAAAATATAATTTTGAAGAAATATATCTAATAGTAATATTTAAATAAATAAATGCAACTAGTTTTCATTTAGAAATAGCTAGTAAAATTCATAAAGAATTGCAAAGATCAGGCATGCTTGAATTAAATGTGATTTTTTAAATAGATAGACTATAATAGTATTTTTATGTAAAACGTACTTCAATAATTTTTTGTGATATTTACTTAGTTTTTTTACAGTATAGCCCAGTACTTCCCAAACCTGTCCTGGAGGAACCCCTGGCCTGCACATTTTGTATGTCTCCCTAATCAGACACACCCAGTTCAGTTCTTGCAGTCTCTACTAACGAGCTGATGAGTGGAATCAGGTGTGTTAGATTGAGGGAGACATACAAAAGATGCAGGGCAGAGTTCCTCCAGGACAGGTTTGGGAAGCACTGGATAGCCTTTAACGTTTTTACGTTTCATGGGAAAAGCAAATCCCAGAATGCCTTGTGACGGGGAAAAACCTAATATGTACTGATATTTGTATATTTAATATTTAATCTAATAGTTGTGAGCTTATGTAGAGCGTTGCAAATCAGTCATTTATGAGGCTCAGTTTGAATCCGCATGCAGCTGTCTATGTAGGCAGTAAATGGCTGGACTGCTCACTTGGTTTCGGGATGGAGTTTTTACATGATCATGGGTTACTGTAGCATGTCAGTCCCCCGTGGAGCCCCAGGGGTGTGTGATTCCTGCCGCTGGCGTGGGTCCCGTCTCCATCTGCTGCGGGGGCCGGCGCTCTTTCCTCTAATCATCTGAACGCTCTGATAACCTGCCGCCTCCGTCCTCAGCTGCACCTCTGCGTTACTGCTCACGATCTCACTGAAGACGGGGTGCATGTACAAATACATATGTTTCTCTAGAGCAAATGGGTAAATGTTGTGTTGAAGTGTAAATTACTGATCGATCGCATTGCTCTATGGTGTACACAAGCTTAGTTGTCATGGAAACGGCTCCACAAGTTACTCTCATTCAAGCTACATCCTATAGCGGCTGGTCATCCTCACCGGATATAATGAATGTTTATATAAAGGAAAAAAACTGTGAAAATACTTATATATTATGAAGAAATAAAGGACAGTTTAAACTTAAATAATTAGTGACTTTTAATTGTTAAACTATATAAATATTACACTATTAAATATTTTATTTAAACTATTTGTTTAATTATATTGTAGCCTGCTATTCAATTGTTAACCATCAGAGAAGGCGTGTGTTTTTGTGAATAGTTGCTCCTTTATGAGTCCACACATTCACACGGGTTGTTCGCTCTACTTCTCCTTTGCCGACTGTCTCTTGTGGAAACTGTTGTGGATAATTGGCTGGTGAAATCAGGCTGAATGTCGGTGTGGATCAGGGTATCATTATGGAGGGGGAGGAATCCGCAATAACCATTCCCATCTGTGATTGTTCTCATGTTCGTTCCCATGCGCCATAATTCTGCGGACCGCTTCAAAGGCCAAAGCGCATCCTACCTGTTATTGCTGCCTTCGATCGTGAGCGATCAGACCTTACGTGCTGTTAGAAAAATAGAAATATTCGAAATGTCAGAGCGGCCCAGAGGTATCAAAATCCTTGAAATTACTTCAGGCTCTGCGTTTATGCACATCTGCAGACTAGCGGTTACCATAGCAGCAGCGCTTCTCTTTGATTACAGCGTATCCATGTGTGTGTGTGTGTGTGCGCATATGTGCATGTGGCAAGCCATTTTAATCCTTATAATGTTCAAGTATGTTTTTTCATGCTAATAAATGTCTAATAACAAAGTTGTAGTATCATAATGAATAGGTACTGGTATCTAATGTCTAAAGTTTTGTAAAATGCTACTAGTACCAAAGCATTAGTAGCTAATGAATAAGTGCTAATAGCTAAAGAATAAACACTAGTAGCTGATGAATAAGCGCTATAGCTAATGAATAAGCGCTATATCTAAAGAATAAACACCAGTAGCTTATGAATAAGCACTATAGCTAATGAATAAGCGCTATAGCTAAAGAATAAACACCAGTAGCTTATGAATAAGCTATACTAATATAGCTAATAAAGAATAAACACCAAGCTTATGAATAAGCTATAGAATAAACACCTAGCTTATGAATAAATAAGCTAATGAATAATAAGCTAAAGAATAAACACCAGTAACTATTGAATAACAAAGAATAAACTATACCTAATGAATAGCTATAGCTAAAGAATAAACACCAGTAGCTAATGAATAAGGAATAGGAAAGATAAGCGCTAGTGTCTAAAGAATAAACACTAGTAGCTAATGAATAAGCGCTATAGCTAAAGAATAAACACCAGTAGCTAATGAATAAGCGCTAGCTAAAGAATAAACACTAGTAGCTAATGAATAAGCGCTATAGCTAAAGAATAAACACTAGTAGCTAATGAATAAGGAATAGGAAAGATAAGCGCTAGTGTCTAAAGAATAAACACTAGTAGCTAATGAATAAGCGCTATAGCTAAAGAATAAACACTAGTAGCTAATAAAGAATAGGAAAGAAAGCGCAGTGTCTAGTAGAATAAACACTATGAATAAACACTAGTAGCTGATGAATAAACAATAGCTGAGCGAATAAACATAGCTAGCTAAGAATAAACAGCGCTAGTAGCTAATGAATAAACACTAGTAGCTGATGAATAAACACTAGTAGCTGATGAATAAACTAGTACTAGTAGCTAATAAAGAATAAACAAGTAGCTAATGAATAAGGAATAGAAAAGATAGCGCTAGCTAAAGAATAAACTAGTACTAATGAATAGCTATAGCTAAATAATAAACACTAGTAGCTAATGAATAAAACACTAGTAGCTAGAATAAACACTAGTATGATGAATAAACACTAGTAGCTAATGAATAGCGCTAGCTAAAGAATAAACACTAGTATAGAATAAACACTAAGCTGAGAATAAACTAGTACTAATGAATAGCTATAGCTGATGAATAAGGAATAGGAAAGATAGTGAAGAATAAACAATGCTAATTAATAAACACTAGTAGCTAGAATAAACACTAGTATCCCGTAAGAATAAACAAATAAAATAATAATAATAAAACATGGTTATTGTAGTTAGTAACCACAAATTATGGTTTTGCTATACACTAATGTTTAACCAAACGCTAAGTAAAGAATAAACACAAATGGTAATTAATCAGCCAACAAAACAGTAGCCCTTTTACTATAATAAATATAATAAAAAAATATAAAAAATTTTCTGATGAATAAGGAATAGGAAAGATAAGCATTAGTAGTGTCTAAACACTAGTAGCTAATGAAGAATCAAGTACCAGCTTTTACTACAAATAAAATAATAATAATAAAACATGGTTATTGTAGTTAAACCATGGTAACCACAAATTAACCATGGTTTTGCTATACACTAATCATAGTTTAACCATGGTATTTGTATTAAAACTGTGGTTATACAAATGGTAATTAATCAGCCAACAAAACATTACTGCCCTTTTACTATAATAAATATATAAAAAAAATATAAATAATTTTCATAAGGGATAAATAATGAATAAGTGCTATAGCTAATGAAGAATAAAGAATAGTAACTAATTAATTAACTAGCTAACTTGTGTAGTACTACAAATAAACTTCTCGTCTAGTAGCTATATAGTATGAATGAGGTAGTTTGCTATATGGAATTCGGAATAAGCTGCGTCCGCCCTTGCATATGTTGTCACTTGTGTAGGTCACAACATTTGCAAAAAAATTTCAAACGCCTCCTCTCCCGTGGTACTTCTCATGGGATAGTAAACTGTTAGTATGCCTCTATATAGTATGAATATCCGGCGGATGAATGGAATCCGGGTACTTCTCGCCTACGAATACTATATTTGGACATACTACTCGCCTCGCATACTGTTTTTGTCATCACAACAGCGCAAAAATACGCCTCCTCTCCCGTGGCCTCATGGGATAGTAAAGTGTCCATCGTATGCCTACTACAGTACTAATATCCGGGCGGAAGAAAAAGTGTAGGTCATGCCCAAACTTCTCGCCTAGCGTCAGTAGCTAAAGACATACTACTCGCCTCGCATACTGTTTTTCGCAACACAGGGAAGTATGCGATTTCGGACGCACCTTAAGTACTAATATTTAATGAAAAAGTGTCAGTAGCTAGCCCAAAAATCAGCGTCAGCTAAAGCTATAAATCAGCGTAGTAGCTAAATGAATAAGGTAATAATGAATAAATGCTAGGAGCTAAAGAATAAGCAGCTAATGAATAAATGCTAGTAGCTAATGAATAAATGCTAGGAGGTAATGAATAAATGCTAGGAGCTAAAGAATAAGCAGCTAATGAATAAGCCCCAGTAGTTAAAAATAAGCATTAGTCCTTAATGGCAAAGACACTAGTCGTACAAAAATAAGTACTAGTAGTGTGTAAAGAGATGCTAGTACATTTTAAGGATTAAATGATAAATCAGCTTGCCATATCATGTGTGTGCTGGATCCAGATGTGCACCGCTGACAGACTCATAGCTCTAAACACTGTTTTCCTGTTGAATGTGGATCCATCTATCAGGCTAACGGCCGACGTTAGTCGATACTAAGTATAGCTTGCGGATGTGGTGCTGTCCTCACATGGTGGACATGATCCTGTATAGCCTGTTAGGGACGTATTAATTATGTTGTAGCTTAAGAGGGTGAAGAATTGCCACCCAGGAGCTGAAAGTGAAATCACTGTGAAAAATACACGATAATTGTCCTGCTGAGGAACATTAAAGCTGATCATTCAGATCTAGAGTCTTAAAGACACGTCCTCGGGGACACTTTTAATCAGCTGTGTTTATGTTTGTGTGTGTGTGTATGTTTGTTCAGGGACGTGTGACCCGTTGCCATCTGCTCTGTGAGTTTATCATCTGCTGTCAGTGTGATATATCATAGCGCTCGGTTTATGTGTTCAACACCACTGCAAGTGGTATTATTCTGCTCTGATCAGCACTGACTCTTCATATGCCATACCATGTGCTTCAGTTTGATGCCATATGCCATTGGTTTACATTTATGGCCTTTTTATTAGTAGTGTACAATAGAGAAATCAGGACATTTTAGGTAGAAGAGGATCAAGGATCAAGGAAATGTCGAAACCCAAATGTTTTAGAAAAATCACTGAATCCAATACATCGGCTATGCTTTAATAAAATACATAAAATAAATGTTAAGATATTAACTATAGCTTGTTGTCTCTTTATAAAAAAAATACAATGCAGAAAAGCCTTCTATCTGCATTTTTTAGCTTAAAATTTTAATAAACGTTTTGATAAATATATTTAATAAATATATATATATATGTTTGTTTAATATTTAAATATTTCTTAGTATTATTTTACAGAAATTATAAAATATATAATATTTATATTATGTAACATTATATTTATATATTAATGTATTATTTAAATATATGTATATAATATAAATAGTTTTTATTCATTTTGTTTGTCATTTTTTATTAGTGTTCACCATCACATAAGGGTTTTTTGTGTGTGGATAGCGGATAATTAATATATAGTTATTGTATAATTATTATACATGCAGTTTGATCTCATAATAGACTATATGCAATATTTCTGCTTTCATAAATGTGTAATATTTTCTTTAAAAAAATATTTGTAAATTATTAAAATATATTAATATAGTCACATTGCAGGACTATTTAAATGAATACATAAACAAAATAGCTATTTAAAAGGTTCCAAGACAAAAGTGTCTGCTATTATAAAGATTTGATTATTCACCCTTTTTCTTCACAGGCACCCTGAAACAGAAGCACTGGGCAAAGAAATATCCGGTGTGCGGCAATGCCAGACAGTCTCCCATTGACATCAGTGAGGAGTTCACGCAGGTCAGGGTTCAGTACCAGAACCTGCAGCTGGAGAACTGGGACCAACAGACCCCCGAATCCACCACCATCACCAACAACGGCAAAACAGGTCTGTGCTGTTTCAGATGAAACGTGTCTGGCATTTGAATTCCCTCTTTTAACCAGCACTCAGTGAAATTACACTGACATATTAACTCCCCAGAGCGATGGCCTGCGATGAGTGCAATTACAGCCTGAGATTAATCACTGGCAGACTAACGGAGCTGGTGTTTCTTTCTCATACCTGTGAATGCCAGCTGGCCATCTTTTAGAGGGTCTGTGCTTTTACAGGAGCGCAGGAGAAAAGCTGGCGCTGAATCTTTTGTTCTGATTTGACACTGTGAGAGAGACAGATTATTCCAGCACAAAAGATTAAAATGAATCTTTTATCAGAGGTGAAAGCTGAAATATGAAATATGAGCAATTAGGCGTGCTGAATGAAGAACGCTATACACGTCAAGCGGTCCTTGAGTTTGTGTGTGTGTGTGTGTATCGTGTTTCTCAGTGGTAATCAGTCTGAACGGTCAGTACTTCATAAGCGGAGGTGGGCTCAGATCCAGGTTTAAAGTGGGCAGGATCACGTTCCATTGGGGCCGATGTAACGCCACTTCAGACGGATCTGAACACAGTCTGGACGGAAACAGGTTCCCCCTGGAGGTAAAGTTCACCACACGTCTAAATCTCCATAAATCACTCTCTGTAAGATTGAAGAGAATGATGGCAATGCATTCAACAATGTATTTAGCATCCATAATAATGTGACATAATCATAAGTGTAACAGTATTCAGTGGAAAATATTCTGGGAGGAATTTAATAGAAATGTAATAGAATTTCATATTTGAATTGGGGAATTGTTATTATTATTATTTCTCTCGTGACACTCTATACATAAAAAAAATCTAAATGAATAAATACATTTATGAGTAAATAAACAAAATCTAAAAGTTATCAACATAAATGAAATACCTTCCATTCCAAGTATTTAATATGGATAGACTAATTACAAAATGTATAAATTTAATTTTCAGCGTAATTTTTATTTTATTTAATTTGATTTTATAATTACTGGGATATGTAATTAAACATATCATGACATTTTTTTTTACCTTCCATTCATTGAATTTACAGAAAACAATAAATAAATAAAATGCCTTCCTTTCCAAGTATTTAATATATCATAATATATCTCATTACTGGGATATGTAATTAAAATAATGAAACAGAAATTAAATATGTTCCATTCATTGATTTTCCAGCAAAAAATTATATAAAAGGGTAACTTAGGTCAAATGTGATTTTATGATTTTATGACTTTAAGCCAAATTCATGGTAAAATGAAACCGATTGAAGTTGTTTCTCTCACACAGATGCAGATCTATTGTTTTGATGACGAGGAGTTTGAGTCCATAGACGAGGCGATAAGTAGCGGAGGAAAGGTTTCTGCTGTCGCTGTGCTTTTCGAGGTGACATTTTCATCCTGCCACCATCAAACACAAACACATCTGCATATTAACTCATATCTGCAACCCTTTTATCACAATGACCCAAGCTTGGTCTGTTTCTTAGGCCAGCATTGAAGACAACCAGGACTATGCGGCCATCATTGAAGGGGTAAACAGCGTGAGCCGGTTTGGTAAATCCTTTTTTTTTAAGATTACAGCCACAAAGTTTTTCATTATTTCAAATTGCAGTAACAAAAACCCAATCATGCTTGTCTTGAAGGTAAAAGCAGCCCTCTGGAAGCGTTTTCTTTGCTGGCTCTGCTTCCACAGTCCATCGAAAAATACTTCATGTACAACGGCTCGCTCACCGCGCCGCCCTGCTCCGAGAACGTGGAGTGGATCGTGTTTAAAAACACAGTGGCCATCTCTGAAACACAGGTCAGATTCTTCATCTTCTTCCACTTCTGCTTCCACTGTTGTGTCTGTGGCGTCCCATTGAACCGCATGCGGGAAAGTTATGACATTTGGCACATAGATAGAGAATAGTCTGAACATTAACCACAACAAATTTGGAGTCTCTAACTCAAACTCTCTAGCGCCACCATCAGCTCAAATTTGAACTCATGCTTTTGAACCATAATGGCTGAAAACCACAGAATAGCTTGGGAGAAAGTTATGAAATTTGGCACATAGATAGAGAATAGTCTGAACATTAACCACAACAAATTTGGAGTCTCTAATTCAAACTGTCTAGCGCCACCATCAGCTCAAATTTGAACTCATGTTTTTGAACCATAATGGCTGAAAACTAAATTTTCAAACACAGAAACAAAACTGAGTTTTCACCAAAATTGGCTCAGATCATCTTCAGACTGTGCTGGCAAAGAGTTATTAAAATCTTTTTACCAAACTGGGTCTGAGGCTGTACTTTCTTCTTCTTCTTCTTCCGCTTCTCCCTCTTCCGCAATTGAGTCTATGGAAACCCACAGAATAGCTTGGGAGAAAGTTATGAAATTCGCCACACAAATAGTGGACAGCCTGGATATTGATCACACTAGATTTAGAGTCTTTAAGTAAAGCCCTGTAACGCAACCAACAGCTCAAATGTGCACTCATGTTTATGCTAATAACACTTGAACCATAAGAGCTAGAAAAAAAATTAGTGATTCAGATTCCTTCGCTCAATACGATTTGATTGCATCTTATAAAACCAAATATATATTATATATATATATATAAATATATATTTTAATTTTCCATCATGAAAATTTTGAATTTTTCGAAAATCCTACTTTTTCCAAACTACACGGTTTGTCTAATTTTCCCAAAAATGGTCACAAATCCTCTTCAGTCCATGCTGGGGAAAGTGTATTAAAATATTTTTGATAGATGCAATCGTTCTTCTCCTTGTTCCTCTTCAGCTTCAACGTTTGAGTCTATGGCAAGCCATAGAACCACTTGCGGGAAGTTGTGAAATTTGGTACACAGATAAAGGATTGTATGAACATTAACCACAGCAAATTTGGAGTCTCTAACTCAAACTCTCTAGCACCACCATCAGCTCAAATTTGCACTCACGTTTATGCTAATAACTTTTAAACCATAAGGGCTAAAAACATGATTCCTACATTTTCAAACTCGTACTAGACAGTTTGTCGAATTGTCACTAAAATTAGCTTGGATTATCTTCAGACCGTGCTGGGTTAAAGTTATTAAAAGCATTTTGATAGATCAAACCAATCTTTTATAATTCAAAATTTGGCCAAATTAGATGGCATGATGCCAAAATATATCTGAGGCTGTAGTTTTGCAAAGCTTTGGCATATTGACAGCAAACCTTGTGTGTCATTGTCACCCAACACTAACCCCACTAGCTCAAGAGTGATGAGCAATTACGACCAAATATTTATTTATGGGTTTTCAACCATTTTGCTTAAAATCTTAATTTGTGCGATTGGTCTGTTGCTCAATGCCATGCTTAGCTCCTCATTGTGACTCTGTTGTCCTCTTGGCCGCTTAATTGCTGCTTGCAGCTATATTTAGGTGTTCCTGTGGCTCAGTGGTAGAGCATTGCATTAGCAGCGCAAAAGGTTGTGGGTTCAATTCCCAGGGAACACACATACTGACAAAACATATGTATAGTCTGAATGCACTGTAAGTCGCTTTGGATAAAAAAAATGTAGCGTCTGCTAAATGCATAAAAATGTAAAAGTCATGTTTTCTGTGTAACACATAATTTGCCCGAAAAGAGGGATTTATCTCTTGAGGATCAGGCCAGTGAGAAGAGTTTGGGGTCAGTATTGCAGCTGCTGGCATTATTGTGTGTTTGTGTGTGTGTGTGATGTGGTGTGTGTGTGTGTGTGTGTGTGTGTGAGTGTGTGTTTGTGTGTGTGGTTGTGTGTGTGTGGTGTGTGTGTGTGTGTGTGTGTGTGTGTGTGTGTGTGTGTGTGTGTGTGTGTGTGTGTGTGGTGTGTGTGTGTGTGTGTTGTGTGTGTGTGTGTGTGTGTGTTGTTGAGTGAGTGTGTGGTCCCTGGATGTCAGCGACACAACTTTGCCTCTCTCATCCAGCTGCACTTAAAGCTCAGTTTTCAGATGCGAGGAGGTTTTTGTCATGCTGGTGTGTTGCTATTTTATCTTTGCCCCTGTGCCTGCTCCACTTTAAGAACAGACTTTCTTGAGCATGAAATTTTGATGTGGCGAAGTACAGGCCAACTGAAGTAAAGCTGATAAATTCAGCGCTGGTTCATTGTGTCGTCTGATCTCATTACTGATCCGCAACTGCATAAATTCACTCATGCACATAACGCTGTTCACACTCATTTATCTTGATTACAATTTAAATGCAATCAATATAAAGAAAATCTAAATTAATTATCTTGTTAGTAATGCTTGGTTGTGCAAGCGAATTCTAAAGCTTGGTGTTTTATTTTGGTGTAATGAATATTTGTTGTATAATGTCTTCTTGCACAAGATTGATTGATTGATTATTGATTGATTGATTGATTGATTGATTGATTGATTGATTGATTGATTGATTGATTGATTGATTGATTGATTGATTGATTGGCTATACTAACTCACTAGTTACTATAGCTAAACTAACTAGTGAGATTATGTTCAGTCAGCCAGTCATCATACAAAAATAAGTGTGCATTTGGCCATACTGATTAGCTGTACATTGTTCCTTGTGTATTTAATTATTTTCTTTTATATAATTGATATGATTATTTATTTATTTTCCAATATCTTATCTATGTATTATGCTAAAATTTGTTTTATTTAATTTTATTTGTAAGAATAAAAAAAATATATAATTATACTTTTTAATTGATTTTTAAAATTGTCTTTATATATTTGGTTTATTGAAATGAAAAATAAAAAGTAATATATATTTTTTGTTTAATATATAATTACTAAAACTATTTTACAAAATGTAACTATTTAATGAAAAAAATTTTTGGCTTCTTTATACATTTTATGTTTCTTGATTACATTTTCAGGGATCCTATTTATATTTTATGAAAACAATGTTTTTTTATTCATATTTAATATTATTTTAATTTATTTTATACTTTTAACACATTTTACTAAATTAAATTGTCTTATGTATTTTATATGTATATTGTATTGTATTACAATTTACAATGATCCTATTGTATGAAAAAAATGAAAGTTTATGTATTTTATTTGTATTTATTATTAAAATATTTGATGAAATGTAACTATACTATAATACTACCTATTCTTATTCTTATTTTCTATATTGCTATGAATTGAAGTTTCTATTATTGTAATGGTCTCATGGTCATCTCCTGATTGCCGTGTTTTGTTGTGTGTTTGTAGCTGGAGGTGTTCTGTGAGGTGATGACCATACAGCAGGCCGGATACGTCATGTTGACCGACTACCTGCAGAACAACTACAGAGAACAACAGCAGCAGTTCATGGGACAAGTGTTCTCGTCCTACACCGGCACAGAGGAAGTTCCTGCACCCAGTATGCAAACCACACACACACACACACACACACACACACACACACACACACACACACACACACACACACACACACACACACACACACACACACACACACACACACACACACACACACACACACACACACACACACACACACACACACACACACACACACACACACACACACACACACACACACACACACACACACACACAACAATAATGATCAGAGAGGAGCGAGAGGTCAAACCTCCTCCTCTGACCGTGGACACACATACGTTGCGCTTTTAAACCCTGCAGCGAGTTCATGTTGCCAGGTAACCCTACTTTGGTGCTTTTACAAGAAAACAAATGCACCAATTCTGTTTCAAACAGAGCTGATTGAGAAGCAGTTTTGTAAGTTATTGATATTCTACTGAAGTGACACAATTCCCTAGAATATCAGTATATGCTTAAACATTGAGATTTGTACTCATGGAAATGACTAAAGTAGTCAAACCTTTCATTAGAAGGGGGTGCCAATACTTTTGGAAATATAGTGTATATTTTAGTCTAGGACTGGGCTTAAGCCTTGTTTGTGAAACCGGGGGAAAATATAAAGAATATTTTTATTTGATATTATTTAAAAAAGATTTTATAAAATGTAGCAATATTTTTTAATGAATGTTACTAAAGTATGTATAATTTGTATATATTTTATATTCATATAAAAAAAATTGTATTGTATGAAAAAATACAAATATTTTAATAAAAAATTATTTGTATATTTTACAAAATGCAACTATACTGTTTATGAATTCTATAATTATTCTTACTATTATTAATACACAATTTTATGTTATTGATTTAAGATTCTTTTATTGTAATGGAACTGCACACTTCTCTGTGTATCTCGTGCTGTGTTCAGTGTGCAGCTCTGAACCGCAGAACGTGCAGGCCGACTCTCAGAACTACACGGGTATGGTGGTGACGTGGGAAAGGCCGCGGGCCGTCTATGACACCAACATTGAGCGCTACTCCGTCACCTACCAGAGACTGCAGGGCAGAGACCCGGCGAAACAGCAGTATCTCACAGACGGAGACCAGGATGTGGTGAGCGCTTTTAGACTCCAGCCATGATGAATATAACTGTGATGAGTGAAGTACAGAAGGGATATGTCCCTCAGCGCTGATAGTTCAAGGTTACACTGGTCCTGATGGTTAGGTGTTGTGGTATAATATTGTCTTGTTTTTCCAGGGGGCCATTATCCATCATCTGCTGGCGAACAGTAGCTATGTTGTCCAGGTGGTGGCGCTCTGCACCAATGGCATGATGGGAAAAATGAGTGACCAGGTTATTGTGGACATGCCTCTCGAAGACCCTGGTAATCTCACAAAATATCATAAATGTCTGGGTCATATTTTACACCAAAATCAAACCATATTTTAAGACAATTAAGAATGTTTAAGAAAGGATTTTGACAATTATTTTCAGCTAGGTGCATGTACAATAACATGAATGACGAAAACAAATCTTTCTATATTAATAATCTTGTATTATTTCCATAATGAAAAATGTTAAGCATTTGATTTTTTTTCAATGCTAGAATTGTACTTTAAAAATGTGCCTTAATTAAGCATTCAATAATAATAATAAATAAATAAACAAACAATTGAAATTATTCATAAGTATTAAGTATTCATCATGGTAGTATTTGTTTACATCATTTATTTATAAATAATGCTTAACGGTCTGGTTACAATAAATATACTAACTAATAATGGCGACTATTATAATATGTGACCCTGGATCACAAAACCAGTCATAAGGGTGAATTTGTCAAAATTGAGATTTAAACATCATCTGAAAGCTGAATAAATAATGTATGGTTTATGACAAAATATGGAGAAAATCATCTTTAAAGTTGTCCAAATGAAGTTCTTAACTATGCATATTACTAATCAAAAATAAAGTTTTGATATATTTACAGTAGGAAATTTACAAAATATCTCCATGAACATGATCTTTACTTAATATTCTAATGATTTTTGGCATAAAAGAAAAATCTATAATTTTGACCCATACAATGTGTTTTTGGCTATTGCTACATATATATCCCAGCGACTGGTTTTATGCTCCAGGGTCACATATTATTATCGCATCCGGTAATTATTATGGGGGGGGGGTTGCTTAATTGTCATGAAAATGTTATACATTTTTCTCAAATATCAAAATTTCTGGTTTTGGAGTAAAATATGACACTGATTTTTTGTGTGTGTAATTGACCCTTTTATATAGCATGAATACTAATTTCTTTGAAGTAATTTACCAGTATTTCTTTGATCCTGAAGTAAATGATCCCTTTGGCGATTTAACAGAATCAGAGGAATATAACGAGGTGAGAATTTATAATCTACATTCAGAAACAAAATCATAATCATGCATCATGAACATCATGAACATCATGACATGTTTCGTTTCCAGGAAACATCTCCACCTGCTTCCAAATCTCCGCCCGGCCGAAACCTCATCCGTGATTCTGGAAGCTCCATCTCCATCACCACGGCAACGGACCAACCAGGCTTCCTGTTCCCCGTGGTCAGAACGACCCCCATTACAGTCCGCCGGAAAATGACAGAGGAGTCTTCACTATCATGGTCACCTGACCACAACAAGAGCAGAAACGAGACCAGACGGCCACCGAACAGACTCCTTCCAGAGGACAGCGGCCTGCTTCCTCACAGCAACATGCTGGTCACAGACGTCTACTACGAGGACAGCACCACAAATACCACACCAGCTCAAGATCTGGACCAAGAAACCTCAACCACGACGGCCCAAACGTCAAGCAGCACCACTAAACCTGTATTAAACACAACCGCAGCAGCTAATGCTAGCACTGCCCGCACTGGATCGGCCATATCAGCGTCTATAAAGATCATTTCTCAGACCACGCAGCCTCTGTTTAATGGTAAGGCTGTTTGCTCAATCAAAACCTCACTAAATGCTAACTTGCTTGCAGCGGAATGATGGACACACTGGAAATGACTAGCAGTAGTACTTGGGTAGTTTAGTGATTACAGTGTTTCCCGACTTTACCCTTGAGAAAAAGAAGTACACTTTAGGATACTGAAGTGTTCGAGTGCTTATTACCCAAATAATCTATGCGTAAGTGTCAACTGGATGTATTGCATGTTAATTGCAGTTCATTTTTTACATAGTTCAATTTAATTTAAATAATATTAGAGTTAGAGTGCCTTTTTTGACACGTTTAAGTAGGACTCAAATACATCTTTATATGTAATTTCATAATTAATTCATAATCCATAAGCCTTTATGAATATAATGACAACGAAATATTTGTTTTTAATGTTTAATGCTAAATATTTTTTTAAATGTTTAATGCCTAATGAAATATGCATGTCTTTTATTAAAATATATTTTGCACATTTGTAAAGACGAAGTTGCAATTTAGTACATTGAAAATATTCTACACAAATGATAATCATATAAACTTTAGTATGTTATAAAAATAATAAATAAGTGTAGCACTGCAGCTGACAGTTCAAAATATGACGATTATATACTTAAAAGTGTATACGTGTTACATGTGCTTAATTTTAGTATGTTATAAAAATAACTAAATAAGTGTAGCCTACTGCATTAAAGCATGACAGAAGATGATCAAAATATGACGATTAAAATATACTTAAAAGTGTACTTAAGTATGTTAAGAAACAGTCATGAAAGTGTGCTTAATTTATATGCACTTAAGTGGCCTTTTATTTAATTAATATTCTATAATGTGCAACTACAAGTTATTTAAAAGATTTGAAGTACACTAATTCATTAATTCATTCATTAATTCAACAATAATTAATGTTTAAGCTACAAACCATTGATTCTGAGGGTAGTAAAAATCTCTTAATCTCATTAAATCTTCTTGTTTTCATAAGTTTTGACAGTTCTAGATTTCTAAATGTTCTCTAATGGTGAATTTATTTCAAGATGAAACACAAACGAGACGTTTTGCAAATGTAAAGTCACTTTTTTATGGTGGAATTTAACTACTAAAGAAGCTCAACAAGTGTGTATGTAGAATTATCACCTGCAAGCAAATGCAATCTCATATAGATAACAAAAAAGTACAGGTTTAAAGGGTCTTTCCGAATCTGCAACTCCTGGTTGGGAATCTCTGTTTTAAAGGGACAGTTCACCCAAAAACTAAACTTCTGTCCTCATTTACTCACCCTCAAGTTGATCTAAACCTGTATGAGTTTCTTTCTTATGCTGAACACAAAAGATCATTTCAAGAATGTTGGCAACCAGACAGTTGACGGTAGCCATTGACTTCCATAGTATGGAGACAAATACTATGGAAGTCAATGGCTACCGTCAAACATTTGGCTACCAACTTTCTTGAAATTATCTTCTTTTGTGTTTGGCATAAGAAAGAAACTCACACAGGTTATACAGGTCATGCATGAACTATCCTTTTAAACTATCAGAAACACTCAAGGTGATGGGGGTGCAATTGTTACCGTATATACTGAATAAAAACTTAATTGCCGTCTTGTGCCACAAATCCTCAAGATTTGAATGCACCTGCTGGACTCTCTCTTCTCGGCTGATTTGCTCACGCGGTGCGGTGGTGGTTCTTCTCTTGCTCCTGTGCTTCTTTATCTTGCGCATGGTGATGGTGCCCCCTCTGTGGTGGCTTTAGGTATTGCAAGATACATGTAGATTAATTTGGCTGGTTTTGATACTTCCAAGCGCTTCTTTCCTCTGCCATAAATGGCTCTTTAGCAGAGATTTGAAGTCTTAACTCTCCAGACGTGTTTGTTACAGCCACATCGTTCAATAATCAAAGGGTATCAATGGTTCACGAAGCCTCAAATCTCCATGAATCCTCAACCACTCTTTTGGAGGAGGGCTCTGCTCAGCTTCCTTCTTCAGGAGAGTTCAGCGGATCGGGGTCCGCGATCTTCCTGGAGGAGCTCGACCGGGAATGGGAGCTTGACCAAACCCGGTCGGCTCTCAGAGACTCCCGTCTGAGCTTCAGCGGTAGATCTGAAGATGAAAACCGAGAGGGACTGTCCTCTACTTTCTACTTTGAGAGCGAGCGAGAGGTGGCCACCCCGGAGAGCCAGAGAACCAGGCGTTTCTGTCATGGGTGACCTGGTCAGCTGAGACTGGTCTGGCTCTGGCTCGGGTCAAGGAGGGTCAGTGAGCTCTCAGAGCGATGATATTCCCAAACAGCTCGCAATTCCTCAACTCACTCTCCGAGAGTCAGACCAGAGCGCAGGTAAAACTCGCACGTGACGTCAAAACAACATGTGGAGAATCAAAAACATGACTTCTTGTGTAATTCTTGATCATTTCACAGGGGTTCGATTCACAAAAAATGGCAATGACAATGCAAAAATGGATTTTCCCTATTTCCTATTTTCCTTATTTTGACCTCTAAAAACATTCTTAAATCAAAATTAATGTACTTGAGAAGCAAAATGACATAAGGTTATAAGTGTTGTTTTAAGATTATAAGTTGTTTTATATTTATATTTTTATATACAAAAATAAATTTAGATTTTATCAGGGTTATTATAATGAACCAAATAAATAAATAAATAAATAAAACTTAAACCTAAATAACTTAAATAAACATTAACTTAGTTTAACTTGATGTACTAAAATAACAAATAACACAAATAGATAAATAAATAAATAGGCATATTTACAAAAAAAACTAATAAAAATGACAAAATACATAAAAATGTATAATACTTTAAATACAAATTAAAATATTAAAATTACACTGATTTATACTTAAAACAAGAATAAACATATTATAATGGGTAAATGGGGGTAACATATTCTAACTGAATCATAGGAAAACAACTTGTATTTTTATTTGTGCACATTGGCAGATAATCTTCATTGATTTATGTTTTTTAATTATGAAGTCAATTCATTTTGATTTTTAATTCTTTAATTCTGTAATTTTGCTTCTCAAGTAAATGTATCTATATTCATTGAAAAACAAGACAAAAATCATTTTTGCAGTGCACAGATTAGCAAAATGATTTAAGGTTAGAAAACATTGCAGTGTGCATGGTTTTTATTGAGGTGAAGCACATTTAAACGCTTTTACAAATCTAGCAGTTGGATTATTTGGTTGTGTTTTTGTAGCTCCTTGAATGTGCCGAGTACTGTGTACTGTAACAGATAATGTGTTTATCGATGAGATCATTGATCAGTGGATGGTCAAGGACAGTTTTGCTCCTGTTTCTCTGATCAGAGGCGAGTAACAGCAGTCCGGAGTCTCGTGTCGGGATGGTGGGAGACACAGAGAAGGAGAAGAGGACGGTTGTTCCTCTGGCTGTGGTATCCACGCTCACTGTCCTGTGTCTGCTGGTGCTGGTGGGGATTCTCATCTACTGGAGGTATAAGATCTTCACACGCACGCCAGTGTGTCAGTGTTTGCTTTCAGATCACATGTGCATGGTCATGCTTTCCCCGGTTTTCAGGAGAACATGTCCAGGTCACATTTAACCCAAAATCAATAGAAAATAAATCATGTCAAGAAATGTTTTTGAACGTTTTATGACAATCAGGCACATTCCTCACAGCTGTATTATGTGTGTGCTTACATTTTCTCTATTTTTTTACTCTCATAATGTAAAAAGCAAATTTTTATTTGCTTTTAATTTTAATATTACAGAAGGTGCTTTCAAACGGCACAGTTTTATGTAGAGGACAACATTTCAGGCCGGGCCATATCGGCCCCATCAACACCTCTTCTTCTGCCTGCAGGTAACAAAAGATACTCCGATCAAAAGATTATATTTGATTAGAATCATTCATTCATTCATTCATTTCATGCCTTGTCTTTTTCATATTGTGTAATGTATTTATTTATTTAATGCCTTATCATTTTTGTTTGTTTTTTCATATTGTGCATTCATTCTCATTCATTTAATTTATTTGTAATTTATTTATTTAATACCTTATCATTTTTGTTTGTTTTAATATCAGTTTTAATTATTTGTTTGTTTATTTTCATGTCTTGGTAATTTATTTATTTAATACCTTATCATTATTGTTTGTTTTAATTATTTGTTTGTTTTTATTCATTCATTCATTTCATGCCTTGTCATTTGTTTATTTATTTATTTATTTATTATGGCTTGTCAGTTATATATTTATTTATTATGGCTTTATTTATTTATTTATTTATATATTTCATGCCTTATTAGGCATTATTATTATTTATGATTCTAAATCTTTTTTTTTCAGCCGAGGACAATGACGCTCTCCCCGTAAAGGAATTCGTAAAACACGTTGCTGATCTTCACACAAATCACACATTCTCCAAAGAATTTGAGGTACTTGTGATTTTTATCACTTCTTACTCAGTTTTTTGACACTTGTTAATACGTAAACTTATCAAATATGAAATTGTGCATTGATGTCATAAGTTCATAATTATGAGTGCCACGGGGCAGCATGTAAAGGGTGATGCACAGACGTCTGCATGGACATCCACACAGAGTCTAAACCCGTCTGTAGCATGAACACCTGCACTGGCACCTCTCTGTTTGTCCCGGACTTTCATTGTGCTTTTCTGCATTCTCACCCCTCCTTATTAGATCTTGAAAGAGTCTTACGAGGTAAGACACAACTCCCATTGTTTCAGTGTTTCTTGTCACTTGTTCTTTTGCATTGTTGTTTTTCTTCTGTTCATTTTATTGACGTGTCAGTGTTTGCTCACAACTGTCTGTGATGGTTAGTATGCATGATAAAGTGTAATAGTTTGGTAATGGTTATGATTTGAGTTGTGATTTTGTCAGTGACGGGATGAAACGTTTCTTCTAGGAGATTCAGGGCTGTACTGCGGACATCGACATCACTACGGACAGCTCCAACCATCCAGACAATAAGAGCAAGAACAGATACATTAACATCCTGGCCTGTATGAGATGTTATATCACTCATCCGTAACAATATGAGAGGTGTACATGCAATTAGAAATAAAAAACACGACTAATACGATTCGTTGTACTCTCAGATGATCACAGTCGAGTTAAACTCTCGCAAAACTCTGAAAAAGATGGAAAGACAGGGGACTACATTAATGCCAACTATGTGGATGTAAGTGCACATTTTACACTACATTTTAAATGCTGTAATGATAAAACATAATTTTTTTGCAACATGTCTGATGGCCAATATACCATATATATATACTATACTATATACACTACTATGGTCTGTCATTAGTGTTGGTAGAAATGATCATGGTCTGATTGTAATGATTATTTTAGGGCTACAATCAGCCGAAGGCATATATAGCCGCCCAGGGACCGCTGAAGGGCCGTCTGGAAGACTTCTGGAGGATGATATGGGAGCAGAACGTGGCTGTGATTGTCATGATCACTAACCTGGTGGAGAAGGGCCGGGTAATGCTATTATCTAGATTAGATCTTAAAAATAAAGGTTTCAAAGCAATGCGACTGAAGAACCATTTTTGGTTCCCCACCTTTCAGTAAACAGTTCTCCAAACAACCATTTTTTTTCTTAGTGTGAAGAACATTTAAAAAACCTAAAGAACCTTATTCTACTATAAAGAAAGTTCCATGGATGGTAAAGGTTCTTCGTGGAACCATCAATGCCAATAAATAAACCTTATTTTTAAGAGTGTAATGAAATACATGCAAAATTTGATATAAAACAACAAAAAAGTGGTCAGATGGGATTCCTAATTATATGTATATATTGTGTGTGTGTGTCAAACAGAGAAAGTGCGATCAGTATTGGCCCTTGGAGAATCAGGAGGACTATGGATGCTTCCTAGTCACGCTGAAGAGCACCAAAACTCTTGCCTACTTCACGCAGAGGACGTTCACCTTGAGGAACGTTAACGTCAAGAAGGTCAGTAACTATGCCACACATCCTTGAGGATTTTCCCAGCTAATAAAGAACGTCTCCGAATGTTCTGGCAAGTTATGAACACATGTTCTTCTAGAATCGTAATAGAGTTGACTGCTCTGTACTTATATGGCAAAAAAAAATGCGCAAAAAAGTTATATATACATCGTTCATATAACATTTTATTTCTGAAATGGTTTAGTTGGATGTTCCTCTAATGTTTTTAAGTGTTTCTACTTGTTGCTGAATATTCAGAGAACATTCAAAAGTAACATTATGAAACGGAATGTTCCTCTTTTAAAACTGGACATTTTGAATGTTCAGCAAACATTCAGAAATAATATTTTCATGACTTAATGAAAATGTTAGAAAAATGTTCTCAGAACATTTTTTTGGTAGTTAGGTTGTCTGTTTTCAACACTTTTTGCTGTCTTTTCCCCCGTCAGGGCTCACAGAAGGGCCGCAGTCAGGAGAGGACGGTGCTTCACTTTCATTACACTCAGTGGCCCGACATGGGCGTCCCAGAATACACTCTGCCCCTGCTGTCGTTTGTGCGGGCGTCCTCGCAGGCCAGGACCAATGATATGGGGCCTGTGGTGGTGCACTGCAGGTAGACCTCAGTATAAAGTTATAAAGCATAAAGTAATTATGGTGAAGTCATTATGTCATTGATTTGACTGCACTGACTCTATTGGATGAATACAAAACCTGAACTAAACTGAGCTGGATAATGACAACATTTTCTTCTGTCAGTAATTACTTTCATAATTCATGAACTCTGCAACATTTACACTGTTATTTATGGAAGCTTGTTTACAAGCTAGAATTGCAAGATGCAAACTCAGAATAACAGAAAAATTGTGAGATAGAAGCTTAGAATTCAGAGAAAAATTTTAACTTAGTTCAGAGAAAAAAGTAAGAGTTGCGAGATGTAAACGAGATGTAAACTCAGAATTCAAAGAAAAATTCAAACTCAGAATTCCAGAAAAAAGTTACAATTGTGAGATAGAAGCTTAGAATTCCGAGAAAAATGTAAACTTAGTTCAGAGAAAAAGTCGAAAGAGTTGCGAGATGTAAACAATTGTTGAGATGTTAAATTTGAGAAAAGTTTAACTCAGAATTCAAAGAAAAATTCGAACTCAGAATTCCAGAAAAAAGTTACAATTGTGAGATAGAAGCTTAGAATTCCGAGAAAAGTTTAAACTCAGAATTCTGAGAAAAAGTTAACAATCACAAGATGTAAAATGTATTTATTTAATCAACACTGAAACAATTGAATAAGGATTGAGTTGAATAAGGGCACTATTCTTCTTTTAGAGCTGCTTTACTGCTGAAATAGTATTAAATACAGCGCCATTTAAATAAAGGTCACTTGTAAGAACTTATAATAGCGACAAACATCAAGATGTCATTTGAACATGTTTGAATGTGTGATTTTCAGTGCGGGGTGGGAAGAACAGGAACCTACATTGTGATCGACAGCATGCTGAAGCAGATAAAGGAGGAAAGTACCGTGAACATCATGGGATTCCTCAAACACATTCGGACCCAGAGGAACTATCTGGTGCAGACTGAGGTTTGCCAACATGTATTACTTCAAAACATACCTTCGGTTGTCACGTCACACGCAACATGAAACCTCCATCATATCTGTGTGTGTGAGCAGGAGCAGTACGTCTTCATCCATGACGCTCTAGTGGAGGCCATCAGGAGTAAAGAGACTCTGGTCTCATCCGAACACATTCACACATATGTGTCTGATCTCCTCACACCGGGAGCTGCAGGAACGACCCGCCTGGAGAAACAGTTTCATGTGAGACCTTTGTTTTTATGATTCCAGTTTAATCATTATCACGCAGAGCAATTCATTGAGCTTTGGTTTTGTTCCTGAAGCTGGTCAGTCAGAGCTGTGTGAAACCGAGCGATTACACCGTGGCTTTGAAGGAGTGCAATGCATCTAAAAACAGGACGTCTGGTCTTATGCCTGGTGAGTGTGCAGTATAAATATATACAGTCATATACATTTATATAATATTATACATTTATATAATATTACAGTAATATATATATATAAATACATTAATATAATATAGAAACTCAAAAGGTAACCTGCTTTTTCCAATAATGAATGCATTTATTTGGATGTAAATTTATTTTTGATTTACTTATGTATGTATTTATTTATTTTATATAGATATGTATGTATAGATATGTATTCAGTATTATTTATATTATTTTTTTAACATGTCACATTTATTGATATTCATACATATATACAAAGAGAAACGGTAACTGTTTTAAAATAATTATATTCTGTTATATTCAAATGTTTATAAATATTCAATATTATTTATTATACTGTATCTATTTGTGTTATGTTTTTTATATCGTATTTATTCATATACATAGATAAATATAACATATGATATGTTTTCCTGGTTTCTTCCAAGAATTCTATTCAGATTATGATCAGAATATATCCCAGATCTTTAGTTTTGTGATCTTCATCCTCACATGTGCTCCATCTGTGCTTCAGTGGAGAGGTCAAGGGTCAGTCTGTCTACAGGACCTGGAGAATCATCAGACTACATCAATGCCTCTTATTTAATGGTAAGACACTTGTTCTCATGCTCCTGTTTAGATTCTCAAGTAATATGGTGTGATTCAACGAGTCTGTGTCATTTACAGGGGTGCCATCAGAGCCGTGAGTTCATCGTTACCCAGAATCCTCTGCCAAACACCACACAGGACTTCTGGAGGATGATCTGGGATCACAATGCACAGATCATAGTTTCTCTGCCAGATACACAGAGCGCGGTGAGACGCACACACGCACGCACGCACGCACGCACGCACGCACGCACGCACGCACGCACGCACGCACGCACGCACGCACGCACGCACGCACGCACACACGCACACACACACACACACACACACACACACACACACACACACACACACACATCCGTATGTAATAACTGAGGCCTGTCATTTCTGACCATCACAGAGCAGAGAGGGAGAGTGTGTGTACTGGCCCACTAAAGATCAGCCAATCAGCTGCGAGACCTTCACTGTGACAGTCAGAGGTGAGGACAAACTGTGCCTGTCCAATGAGGAGTCACTCGTGGTACAGGACTTCATTTTGGAGGCCCTGAAGGTGAATACAACTGAATAAAAATGTATGTAACCAGAACTCAGTATTTGCAGCTGCTCAGAGTTAATCTCACAAAACCTGTCAAGAACATGTTCTGGTCATATTTCACCCCACAATCAACAGGATTATATATATTTACAGGTATATGTATATATATATATATTATATATATATATATATATATATATATTATATATTATATTATTACATAAAAATTAATTTGACATATTTTACTGTCGTTTGATTTTTTTTTTCATTGTGGTATTATTTTTATGATAATTAAACGTATTTTACAACTCAGTATAGGAAAATAAATCAATAAATTGCAGTAGTTGTGCTGCCTTTATTTTAAATAAAAATATTTTAGTACAGTAGTTTTACTATATTACAGCAATGAGAATCGAATGAAAATCAGTCCCGAGAATGATTTAAAATATAAGAAAAAACTTAAAACATCTGGACATATTACAGTACAAACGACAATTTATAATATTCTAAAAATTTGATTTATAAAATTATTTATAATTATTGTTTACAATATTTTTTTATTTATATTATTATAAAAGTATATTTAAATCATAATATTGTTATATTATAAATCAATATATTATTGTATAATGTAAATACTAAATAAATAAATAGTATTATTTGCACTGCCTTTATTTTACATAGAAGTTTAAATTATTTTACATTAGAAGTCTCTATTACAATAACGAGATGCTAATGACTCACTTGAAAAATTGTCAAATTTAAGAAAAAGCTTAAAACATCTGGACACAACAGCAATGATAATGTATAATATTGTAAAATATTAATTTATAATATTTATCATTATGATTAAGCTATTCTTTATCATATTATTAAATTGTAATATTCTAAATTCATAATAATAAATATTATTAAAATATTAGTGTGTAATAATATATAATGTAATTTATTATGTAAATTAATAAAAAAAACTTGTTAGTGGCACTAAGATAGGCTTTCAAATTTTAATGCAAAAGTATATATTTTTGTTGATTTTGATGTTTTTGTGACACTCCCACCAAAAAAAGAGCATTTAAGATGTTCACATTTAACAGAACAAGTTGTCTTTGTACTGGACATTGCATTTGAAACTGAAACAGTTAAGTCTGTGACAGGACGACTATGTGCTGGAGGTACGGCAGTACCAGAGCCCTCGCTGGCCGAACCCTGACAGCCCCATCAGCAACTCCTTTGAGCTCATCAACATGATCAGAGAAGAGAGCTCGCGTCGAGAGGGACCCGTCATCATCCATGATGGGTAGAGTCTCATAGCATTGATCTATCTGTGACTGCTATAGAGGAGTGTGTGATTCCTCACGGTGTCTGTGCAGGTCTGGAGGGACGAGTGCTGCTTTACTCTGTTCTCTGACCACCCTGGTTAACCAGCTGGAGGAGGAGAACAGTGTGGACGTCTATCAGACCGCCAGAATGATCAACCTCATGAGACCGGGCATCTTTAATGATATTGTAAGATGACTGAAATAATGGTATACTCTAAGACAGGGATAGGCAACTTCGGTCCTGCAGAGTTTAGCTCCAACCCTAATCAAACACACCTGAAGAAGCTAATCAATGTCTAAAAGATCACTAGAAAGTTACAGGCAGGTGTGTTTGATTAGGGTTGGAGCTAAACTCTGCAGGACCGAAGCTGCCTATTCCTGCTCTAAGATATGAATTATTAAATGTGCACGGTTAAAGGAATAGTCCACTCACAAATGAATGTGCTTAAAATGTCTTCCCCTCAGGCCAAACAAGATGTAGTTGAGT
Source organism: Ptychobarbus kaznakovi (assembly GCA_027422405.1). Taxonomy (NCBI): domain Eukaryota; kingdom Metazoa; phylum Chordata; class Actinopteri; order Cypriniformes; family Cyprinidae; genus Ptychobarbus; species Ptychobarbus kaznakovi. Next base: position 43,212,345 of record CM049795.1, read on the forward strand.
TTGTTTCTTCACCAGGTTTGGAGAAATGTAGCATTACATCACTTGCTCACCATATTATTGTGATGTTTTTATCAGCTGTTTGGACTCTCATTCTGACGGCACCCATTCACTGCAGAGGCTCCATTGGTGAGCAAGTGATGTAATGCTACATTTCTCAAATTTGTGGAAAAAGAAATAAACTCGTCTACATCTTGGATGGCCTGAGGTTGAGTAAATGTTTGCTTTGGGTGAACTATTCCTTTAACATCTTCCTGCAGGATCAGTATCAGTTCCTCTACAAAGCGATCCTGAGTTTGGTGAGCACCAAGGAGGACGAGAGAGCTCTTCACTACTCGGAAAACAACGGCACGGTTCCCGCCAACCCGTCGGAAAGCCTGGAGTCTCTCATGTAGCTATACAGCACTGTCACCCTTCACCCAAGGAAAAGTACATTGAATCAAGAGAAAGTCGTTTTTGAAGCCCTCCCAAAGTCTCTACATGGACTACGTGGGTACAGGATATTCTGTCATTTGGTCTTTTATTGTGCCTTTTTGTTACCTTTGTACTTTACAATGCTTTGATATAATATTATTGTTGTAACTAATGCCAAAATTTCTACTCTTTGGGAAAAGCAGTGACTGCTGTATTGCTGGTGATGTCTTAGGTTTAGTCGGATATAACTGTTGAAGAAATATTTATAAGTAGCAGGGCAGATGATTTCATACGGTATCTATTTTGGGGGTAAAAAATCTTCGATATAAAAGCGTTCTTGAATGCAGGCTCATAGTACAGAAGAGAGAGGTGTGAATCTAATAAATAAAACCATCGGCCACACCAACAGACCAAAACACATTTATATGAATAGCGCTTCTTTCTTTTTTTTACCATGTTTGTTATTGTAGCAATTGAATGTTTCATTTTTTTTAATTGTAGAAATTCCTGATTTTTAAATTGTAGAATTTTTTTTATTTTTTAAATTAACTTAGTTGATATGTTGTAACTGATATTTACGTGCAGTTCTAATTTGTATTAATTAGAACTCTTATAGCATCCTTCTAGATTTAAAATGTGCGCCGTTTCATAACCACCATCAGTTATTTATCAACCTTTATTTAAACTCTAATCATGTAGGCCTTTTGTCAAGCATTAACACAGCATGTTGTTGGACACAAGAAAGAAAGCACAATAAAACCGGATTTTACACGCACAGCATTTCTGAACATTGCACTTTCTTCCACTGAGGTTCCAAACTGCTTCACCAAAGCTACGCGAGTGAATTGAAAAACTTTTGGTAAGTGCAAAGGTGTCATTTACACTGGGGACGCTGGGGACATGTCCCCACCACTTTTTGAAATGGCTGATTTTGTCCCCACCACTTTTTGAAAGCATTTGGTTAAAATGTTCTGAAAAATCAAGTGAACCAAGAAATGTTAAAGGTTTATTTGCACAAAATAAAACATGCAATGCAGTTTAGATACAGAAAGAAACAATGTACATTGTCCAAAAAAAGTAACTTAAACAAAATAAACTATTACTGATTCTAAAATGACCCAAAAACATGCATGCCGATGTGTTACCGATCAGTAACTTGAACAAATTCTTGACACAGTTTCCTCTTGTCCAAGTTTATACATTCTCTCTCTGTGAACATGACAAACAGCCACACTGTTGAGTCGGGTTTGTGACATTGAAGAGCGCAGCCAGGTCTTCAGGCATCTCAAGGCACTGAAGCTTCTCTCTGCTTCAGCAGATGAGGCAGGAACAACGAGCAACAAACGCAGAAGTGCCTCAACTTGACTGAAGAGACCACGGACCTCGGGAACCATGTTCCTCATGATTTCTGTCACTTATGAGCAGGTTTTGTAGGTGTAATTGGCAGTGAATATGGCCAGCTTCACCTTTAGGGACTGGAACTGCAGCTCTGGATACAGGTCAACCACGTCATCAACTTGACCAGAGAGTAGGACTTTCTCCAGCTTGACCAGGTGCTGTAGCCCTTCCTGTTCAAACCGCTTTGTCAGCTGTGTTGTTACAATGTCAAGGACTCGGAAGAACTGTACACGGTAGTACTCCTGATCTGTGGATGGAACGTAGGGCTCAGCTGGGCCAGCATGTCTCCTCTGTTGCTTTCGTAAATGTGGCATCTTTATTGGTTCGATGTCCAAAGATGTAACGAGATCAGTTGCACTGGTGTAGATGTAACGGATGTATGCCAGTAAGGGCTGTGTGTAAACCTCACTCTCCTGACCTCAAAAAGAGGCGCTCTGGCGACTGACGCTAGAGGCTGTAGCCTTTGGCGTTCCTTGTTAGAGCGCCCGCCTCCCGCACCAGAATCCCGGGTTCGAGACCCGCTCGGAGCAAGAACGAGTTGTGGTGGTGTGGACCCGGGGGGGTTACATTGGTGCCGTGACCAGGACGGGAGTGAGGTTTAGGGGGGTGAGTGTAACGGATGTATGCCAGTAAGGGCTGTGTGTAAACCTCACTCTCCTGACCTCAAAAAGAGGCGCTCTGGCGACTGACGCTAGAGGCTGTAGCCTTTGGCGTTCCTTGTTTGAGCGCGCCGCCTCCCGCACCGGAATCCTGGGTTCGAGACCCGCTCGGAGCAAGAACGAGTTGTGGTGGTGTGGACCCGGGGGGGTTACATAGACTGTGATGAATGCTTCTTCGGTTCGTTGGCTCTGAAAGTGTTTTTTCACACAGTCAACTGCACTTAACATGCCTCCAACTGTTTTCCCTCTCCCCTGCAGTGAAGTGTTCAGGCCCTCTAACCCCATCATCACCTCTTTTGCCAGAAACAGGCCAAGGACTGTGGTGCCCTTTTGGAACCGCTCATGAAGGCCATTAGCTCTAGAAGCTGTGTCGGATGTGTTGGACGAAGCCATCTCTTCCAATGCAGCCAAGACTGCCTCATATCAAACCACGCCCCGAACACGCAGATTGGCTACTGACCAATGTCAGTCTCAGCGTCGGCGCTGTGGTGGGGCATTCGAGGGCCGTGCCCCCCCTAGCGGTTATTGATGCCCCTCCTACCACAGGCCATGGCGTGGCCCAAAATAATTGTTTTTTTATTATATATATTTTTTTATATTAAATGTACAAATTGTAACTTACATGAAATAAAATGAAATGAACGGGGAAAACGCATAATTTTGGTTGTTCATGACATGTTACTAGGCTTAGTCATCATTGGTCAATGCTTATTGGTCGCTGGTCGCTGAGTAAACTTGTTACATTTGATTTGCAGCACGCAAAATGTTTGCTGGGTCTATCTGCATTTGTGTTTTATACTTGGAGCCGTGTAATATGTAAGGGATCATGTAGAGCGAGGTGGTTGTATTACATGGCTACCTACAAAATAAATAAATAATTTGACACAAAATATTGATTTTAAAAAGGAGTTTATTTATTTAAAAACTATGTATTGCTTCGCTAAAGAAAATAGTCCGTTCCGTCTCTACGGAGAATCCTGCGTCCATAGCAACGCTCTGTTTTCATGGCAACGGTACTTAGCAGCGGCTGTTATCAAGAAGTAACAGACCGCATTATACATTAGAATTCAACCAAGCCATGTAATAATTAATAATAATAATAATAAAGAACGTGTTTATTTTATATAGCATTTCTGCTGTGTTGGACTATGATGTCGCCACTGCATCAAAATATTTGTCAAACGTCAGTGCCCCCCCGCCGATGACCCAATGCCCCTCCAGTAGATCTGCCCTGCGCCGATTTCTGGTCAGTCTTATATTGAACTCTACGTTTAGCTAGCTACACAGAGGCTGCGTGGTCTGTAAACAACAGAAGCCGGTTCTCGGCCTTCAAGCGGGAAGTTGTCTAACATTAGTTAGAAATTCCATGGGACTACCGCTCCTTTCCAGCTCATGAATTTGCGCTCTGGCCTGAGCAGGAATGGATGGACATGATGCGCTACGTTCAAACCTCGAAGTGGGGGGAGGATTTTCATTCATCCATGTATTAGCCGGCTAACATCGTTAGTTCTTCTTGAAGTTTTAACATTTTTCAACTTTAAGAGAAGATGTTGATCAACAGTACAGGTAGGGGAGTTTTTATATAGCATATATTTGCACTGTGATTGATTTAGTTAATTGTAGCCGATTAAGTAATTTACAGATCAATAAAAAATGGCTTTGTGTGTGTGTGTGTGTGTGTGTGTGCGTGCGCGTGTGCATGCGAGAGAGAGGGCCTGCGTGCCATCTTATAGTTTTAAAATAGTTTGGATTTTAGTGTGTTTTTTTTTGTGGCATACATAATGACAGTATTTATCACGGCACTTTATATTGGTTACGCTGCGATGTGCGATGGCAGAGGAGGATTTCACATTTTGTGGGGGTTCTCTAACTGCACTGCATTCTATGTGGGTTGCAAACCCCACATTGTTTTAATTTTATCTGGTGTTATTTGATGCAGATATGTTGCGTTGTATGCTTATGGTGTGTTTTCTTTTACATATGTAATGAATTTCATTGTAATCATTGACTTAACGCGCTGCTGTTTTCTACAGTATGGTGCTTTGGCACTGTTCGGTTGAGCTGGTGTTGCAGGGACTGTTACATTGTTGAGGGTTTTATGCTGAGTATTTTCGTGTTGTTGACTGGCCTACGCTATGCCCATTTTTGATGCGCCGTTATTCAATATTTTTCCCGTCCTGCTGTAATGTTTTTTCATCTGATCTTTTGTCCCCACCACTTTTCAACACAAACTGACGCCCCTGTTGGTAAGTGCAAAAGTGTCAGTGTGACTGTGACGAGTGGGGCGGGGCCGAGAGCCGTGGGAACGGAGCGAGGCCGGTGGAGTAATTGGTAATGAACGACACCTGCACCACTCACCGGTCTCGAGTCCCATGGAGGAGCTTCGGAAGGGTTAAATGAGGAGTGACAACAGTGGAAGACGAGAGAGGACCAGGCCTGGATTTTTAGTTTGTGTTTTGTGTGTGGCAGTCGTCCGTGAGGGGCTGCCGCTTTTCTGTTATGTTTGTTTATTTTGTTATTAAATGTTTTGAATGTTCGCCGGTTCCCGCCTCCTTCCTGCCCGTATCATTTACCGCGTTACATTGGTGCCGAAGCCCGGGATGAAGGAGGGACACGCTGTCAGAGAGCCCTCGCTGCTGAGTGGGATCGCGGTGCTGAGGAGATCGGGCAGCAGGAAGTGGCGGAGACCGCCAGTGGCTGCCCGAAGCGGTGGTGCTGGAGCAAAAGAAGAACAGGTGGGACGGAAGACTCGCTGCCGTGCTCCTGGGACGAGGAGGGATGGCTGCCATCCGAGAGGGAGCGGAGGAGTCGGCGCCGTTCGCCAGTGGGCCGGAGCCTGCTGCCATCCGCCAGGTTGGTGGAGGAGCAGGGAACGGGGGACTCGCTGCCGGCTGCCCTCGACAGGAGGAGCCATCGCCGGCCGCCAGGATGCGGAGGGGCATCGGGCCGTCCACCAAAGAGGTCCAGTACCATCGCATGGCACCGCGAGTGAGCCGCTCAGTTGGTTGAGGACCGAGCGGCAGTGTGTCCGGGAACCGGACCGAGATTTTTTTTTTTTCTCTCTCCCCCTCTCTCTTCTCTGTCACTCCTCATCCTTCCGTCTCCTTTCTCTCGCCTCGTCTGTCCTTACCCCCAGGTACGCCGCGGCCGCCCTGACGGGCTCCCCCCGGGAGAGGGGGGAGGGGGGGAGTAGAGCGCAGGCTCGGGAGTACCCCCCGGCCTGCGAGGGGCGATGGGGGTATGTGACGAGTGGGGCGGGGCCGAGAGCCGTGGGAACGGAGCGAGGCCGGTGGAGTAATTGGTAATGAACGACACCTGCACCACTCACCGGTCTCGAGTCCCATGGAGGAGCTTCGGAAGGGTTAAATGAGGAGTGACAACAGTGGAAGACGAGAGAGGACCAGGCCTGGATTTTTAGTTTGTGTTTTGTGTGTGGCAGTCGTCCGTGAGGGCTGCCGCTTTTCTTTATCTGTTACGTTTGTTTTATTATTATAAATGTGTTTAAATGTTCTCCGGTTCCCGCCTCCTTCCTGCCCGTATCAGTTACCGCGTTACAGTGACAATCCTTAGTTTTTAATTTTAAATAATTGTCTAGTTCGTATAAAAGTGATATCGAGAGACTACATATAGAAACATGTCAAACCAAATGCTTAAGTGTAAAAACATGAGTATTTCAATCTAATGTTTTTCTGCCTTTTTATGGTACTGATCTAAAAATTATATATTTGAAGTGTTTCATAATTCTTGTGTGTTATACATTTGGATTTTCAAGATATTGAGACTACATGTAATAATAATTAACATTATTAATGGTAATCTAAGTCTGTGGGGCACATCAACTAACCAAAAGTATATACATGGAAAGACATTAATATTTTACTATAATTATGTTTTCCCCTTTTTATGGTATTGATGTTATTTAGTTTAAATTTTACTATTTGAATGAGTTACATTTTAAGTTTCTTGTGTATTAGACATTCAGATTTCATGACCTTGCAAATTATGTAGCACACATTCATAAAACTACAAAACTAACACTGGATATTTGTAATTACCTTTTCATTGCATTATTTGTGTTTATTATTCAGCTTAAAATGGATTGGCTTTTGATGTGTATTTTTGGTCATTTATAGCCTTTAATAGACCTTGAGCTCGGCCACAAGACTACAACTCCAAATCAAAATTTATTTTACAATATTAATTTTACTCTAAATCATAGAGGCAAATTTCTTTCTCGCTGCCTTTTTAAGTCACAGGTAAAAAACGTAAATAGTGATTGACTGTGTAATAGATTTTACATATCTCATATGATCATAATATTTTATTACATGTATTAGAAATGATATCATTAGGTATTATTTCCACCTATAAAAGAAAAAACAATGCACAACTTAAATGGACAATGTTTATTGATTTATTATTTAATATGTACATGAACACCATGACTTCAGATGGGCCATTTCCACTGGTTTGCCGGAGCTTCCTCTACGAGAGGCTCCCACGGTTTCCATTCCGTCATCTTCCTGGACAAAAGCAGCTCAGCCTCGGCCTGCGGACACACCAGACGGACTGAAGTGTTCACGCTCTATAAACTTACTGTACAAGAGGATTTGAGATCATCTCACCTGTGAAATAACCTCCTCAATCTGTCCACAGTTGAGTTTATGTTCAAGCTTGTCTACATCTGGCTCCTTTAAAGCACAATAGAAACATACATATACATCAATACAGTTAAAGATAATAGTTCAATCTAAATCTCGTTCTTTCACCATAGTCAAGTATATGTTCAGTATCGTACAGCTTTGACGTGGTTGAACCTCTCGGTGATCAGCTGCTCGGTGTATTTCCTGTAGGCAGCACCCTGAGGCATAGTCTGTAGACAGCCCAGGATCTTTGTGTACAGAATCCGAAGACGCTTCAGGAGAGAAAGAAACAATTCACACATGCACAATTCCTCGAACTCTAAACAAAACACATAGACAGTATATGCAAGCTAAATTCATCTAAATATAATAAAAACACTCACCTCATGTGGATTGTGGGAGACAGCAAGGCCAACCAAGCCTGTGGTCTAAAAATAAGACGATCAAGAGATGCATACTTACATGTATGAATGTTATTCTTTAACGTATGCAATAAGGTCATTCGACATTTTACCATTAATACACGTGCATATCCAATTTAGCAAATATGAAATGACAATGTCACAACTGTGCTAGAAATCATGCATAGTCGTTTAAATCTCACTTTGTGTCAAACGCACAACTTCCATGCATGACATTACAGCTCCAGAAACACATTAAACCATCAGACTAATCACTTGCATCATTATAAGCCCTGTTTTCAGTGGGATGGCGAGAATTCAGGTTTCACAACACTTGCCATCATAACCGACCAAAACAAAGCAGGACTCGTGCATTTATATAACGTTACATGCAAACGCTGAGGGGAACCGCAAACAAAAACAAAAGTCAGGAGATACAAACGCCCAATTATATAGATACAAGCTTCGTTTACGGATGAATATCAATAGTTTTTATGAATATATTTCCATGACCTCCGCACATACCTTCTTGATCACACCAGCCATAACTGCGCTTCACCAACGTAACTTCCGTCGCCCGAGTGTGACGTCCGTGGCTCGCTCTCATCTTCATGTAGTTGATTACATATTATTTGGCTAATTTTGTTCTTTCTTTTAGCCAAATTCTCTATATCATCTTAGTTTTAGATAGTAAATTATTGTTTTAATTTTTGTTTAATACATTCTTAATAAAGCATCATTTTATTAAGTACTTCAAGTTCAAATAGGTTTTCCATTTAAATTTTAAATTCGTCTTGATAGATAATAATAATAATACTGTAATTTTTTAAATAGTTTTTTTTTTCCTAAACGAATAAGAATACTGAACGAATTCAATATAACTACAACAGTACTGTACGTTGTTTCTTAAAAGTACGTTTAATTGTGTTCAGTTTCTCTAACTTCATCACATTACTTTATTTACTGCCATTATACAGACGTCTCTTAACATTTCTCCTTTTGTGGTCTGAACAGGAAATTAGGGCATATGGCATTAGAACGGCATAAAGGTGAGAAACTTATGACAAATACAATTTTGGGTGAACTATCCCTAAATATAAGAGCAGGTGATGACCTGCTCCCTCTTGTGGTTAACAAGTCTATCAGCAGCATCAATACAATATATATATTATATACATTTATATGAATAAATTAATGTATCTATTTTCTGTTTACAGATCTCAGAAAATATGTTTGAGTTTTTCGGAGCTGCTGTGATCAGTAATTTATTCAATATTTGTTGTCATCCTGTGGTGAGTGTGTTGAACTAATAGATTCATGTTGCTCTGTTGATCAATGACAAAATCAATGATTTCTTGTAAATATGCCATTTGCACGTCATCCCCTCTGCCTGCCACTGGCCGCACTGGGTTTGTTTCATTGATTAGAGCTGATTCACTTATTGAACACAAGATGAGCTAATGATCAGCTGTTTGTCACAGTTTGGTGGAACAAGTTGATAAAGAAACGTTTTCTTTAGAAGAGTGATGTAGCCTAATTGTTTTAAATGATATATGATTCATTTATTAGTTTTTGATTAATTCCTATTTTGCTCTCAAAATAATATGTTTAGCCTATATGTTTATCTACTGGATGACTATTTTAGATGCTGATAAAATCACATATTTTGTTTTAAAATATAAATATGTGTGTCTGATCATCAACAACTAGCACGTTTATGTGTCTTGTATTGATGCTGCTGATACACTTGTCATCACCTGATTTTCATCTCTTACATTTAGGGATAGTTCACCCCAAAATGAAATTGAACCCAAATTGAAATGTTACTTCAGTAACCCAAACGGAAGTGATTTGCAGTCAGTTGGTGGCGCTATAACACGACTCGTCTGCTAGAAACTGTGCGGTTCATCAGAAAGCTTCACGTTCAGCGTGACAACTTATCATTTGGTCAATAACATGAGACCTGATATCAACACGACAGACGCTACACCACGTGCTGATGGTTTTACCGTCATAAAACCCCACGACAGCTCAGTGACGGACTCGTAATGTCACTCAACAGCACGTTTTCCAGCCTAGCAGCGAGATCAGTGACACACTGCAGGAATCGACACGCACGCGACTCACTGTAAGTAACTTTAGCATCACTGGAGGTAATAGTCTAATGCAGGGGTAGGTAACGTCGGTCCTGGAGTGCCGCTGTCCTGCAGAGTTTAGCTCCAACCCTAATCAAACACACCTGAACCAGCCAATCAAGGTCTTCAGAGTTACTAGGGCTACAGGCAGGTGAGGCTTTTTTCAGGGTTGGAGCTAAACTCTGCAGGACATCGGCACTCCAGGACCGACGTTGCCTACCTCTGATGTAATGGATTTGGGTTTGTTAATAGAATTAGATCAGTGCTTCCCAAACCTGTCCTGGAGGACCCCCTGCCCTGCATCTTTTGTATGTCTCCCTTATCTAACACACCTGATTCCACTCATCAGCTCGTTAGTAGAGACTGCAAGAACTGAATTGGGTGTGTCTGATTAGGGAGACATAGAAAATGGGCACGGCAGGGGTCCTCCAGACAGTTTTGGGAAGCACTGAGTCAGTGTTCTGTCAGTAGGGTCTTAGTGCAGTTAAACACATGTTTTCTAATACTGTTACAAACCAGTAAGATAAAAGACGTGCATTTACTAAAAACAGGTCATTACGCTCCCCCGGTGACAGTGTTGTTAATTCTCTGTTTATGCAATTTTCTGCATCCGAGTTCTACACAAGTCATTTGAATTCTAATAACAAATTAACAATAGATAAATAAATAAATAAATAAAGTGTTTTGTAGGCTTAAAATGTGGAAATTAAGTTTGTTGTGTTTTGCTATTAAAAGTTTGATTATGCAATATGGAGCAATGCATTTGTTTATTAATGTCTTTGGGTTAAAGAGGGGCATCCCATGTAAGGTTCATATTATTTACCCAGAAAATATAAAGAATACAAGTGTCTACTTTAGTGTTTAAAATAAAAAATTGATAGTGTTTCAAAATGTAAAAATGTACATTCCGTTCCCTACAGAAAGAGGCATTTGTTCGGACCATTATACCCCACCAAAAGAAGCACGTGGACATAGATTTGCTATAATCTGAACTGAGCCACAGATTGTGTGATGTTCGAGTCGGTGTAGATTGGTTGATTTTTATAGTTGCAGCTTAACTTAAAAAACTTGCATACGCTGTAATCGAACTCAAGACTACTGGATTAACGTATAACAGTTTGTTACTTGAGTCACTGTATCTGACAGGATCATGGAGGTTTTGGATGGGTTTTTCTTGAGAGCTTTGTATTATATGATGGAAAACTTTCTGAAATTATTTGCTTGGAACCAACAACTCAACATTTGATTATATGAAGTTTGAGTTGGTCCAGACTGATTGATTTTCATTTTAGCTTCAGAATTATTTAAAAAAAGTTAATTTATCATAAGCTACAACAGGATTTGAGTTCTCCAAACTGCTTGTCCTTGCTTGTTTTGAATAAATGTCACCCTCATGTGGAGAATCCATCCATTTTTAAAACTGCCCCCTCCTGTGGTGAATTGACAAGTCGAGTTACGCTGAATAATCTTTAAAAAACTTCAACCTAACGCCCTCTTGTGCGTTAAATACAAAAATGTATTTAAAAACGGAATA